>CAVNYN010238785.1:0-23816 GCA_963692815.1 Nyctanthes arbor-tristis | reverse complement strand
TACATAGTTTAAGTAGGTTTCTTTTTTTTTTTTTTTTTTTTGTAGGCAGTCCAAGTCCTAATGGTTTCTTCCAACTAGTTCCTTCTGTATTTCACAATGAGTCCATATTTTTATAATCTGAAAGGCCTAAACTTGCTATCAGGCTTTTAGATCTATGTTATTGCTCTTTATTTCTCCTGTGTCCTAGAAATATTTTCTTCTCAGCTGGATTCTTTTTTCGTTTTGACCAAAGGATTTTCCTTTGACTGCTAATATTTATAATATTTGGTAATCTCTAAGTTTTTAAGGACTGAGCTAATTGATTGCCTATTTCCTTGTAAATTAGTGAATAAAAGAACTATAGAATTTCAATATGTGCCTTAAGTGCCTGATCAGTCATGTATCTCTTACAGATCTATGCTATGTCGAGCCATTGCTCACATGGTGTCTGATACTCCCTTGACTGCCATCTTGAGTGAAGCCAAGAAGGTTGTTTAAATTGTTTTTTTGTTTCTAGTTAAAAATGTTCATATTTTTAATTCTATATATGTGTGTAATGGACTTTTCTTTTTCCACTGTATGGCTTCTTGCAGCTGATCCCTCTGCTACTAGATTGCTTGTCCATGCTGGTCAAGGACGTTCTGAATAAAGAAATAATCTACAGTGTCTTACTAGTCATATCTGGGATATTGGTGGACAAAAATGGTGAGATTTTGGATTGTAGTTTTATTTTTTTATGTTTTTTAATAATACTATTGATAAGGAAAGAATTTAGAGAAAGGAAGAATTCTTCAAAATAATAGGAAAGAAGTGGATATGAACAACTAAAAGAGACATTAACTATAATTCTTTTCTTTTCTCCATACGTGAGTAGAGAAGGTGACTTAAATAGACTCCCATAACAACCCATTAACTAGAAAATAGGATAAGAGTACTTGAAATTATGGATCATATCCACCTACACTAAAGAAGCCACAAATAACCACTAACCACTACTCTTAGAACTTATTTTGACCGAGTCCTATATCCTAACAATTAACGTAATTGTACATATCATTCCTACCCACTGAAATCATCCTTGTTTGCAAGGATGTCGTCGGGTATGTCTTCAAGCATGAATATTGGCATCGATGTCCAAGCACGAATTTCTCATCACAGTAGTAGCATAGCCCTTTTCCATTGCGCTCCTGGAATTCCTTGCTTGTAATTCCTTTGAAGGGAGATCGGAATATACTATTATTACTAGTGTTAGGGTCTTTCTTCAACGCAGACAGGGGCCTAAATTCCTGCTGAATTATAGGGCCTCAATTTTGGTTGATTGCCAAACTTCGAATTAGCCAATGGCGTCTGCAACTGTGGGGGGCTGTTTGATTTTTGGCATCAAGTTGTATCTTTTTATGCAGTCCAGCTATAAAGCAGCGAATAAGAAATGATTCGGGCAGCCCATCTATTCATTGTGAAAGCTTCTGATAGGCAGTTACTATAGTGATTAGTTTAAGTTGAATGAGTGCCTCCGAAGGGTCTTCATAATTTGTCGGAGCAAAGTGAAGCAACAAGGCCTTGGTAAACTCGGTTAATATCACTGGCCTTCGAAATTTAGAGGACCAACAATACCATTGAAAAGCAATTCCCTCAAGATGGAATGAGGCTAGTTGCACTTGCTCCGCTGCAACATTCTTGAACTCAAAGAAATGTTCTGCATTCCCATCCAGTTGAGTCCTCACCACTGAAATTTGGAAATGTCAGTTTTTAGTGGTCAGAATTGGCTGAAGCATTCAAGGTGACACTTTTTTTTTTTTTTTTTTAAATAAACTTGTTGCAAAGGTTTGATGGGGTGCAAACGGATTGACTTCGGGAACAGAGGCACGTGAGGCTTGTGAGGCACGAAGAGATTGGAGTTCAGATAATATGGATTGTAGGGTAGCATGAATTTGTCTGATACTTGATTCGTGGTGTCCTGGAATCTCATGAACTGACTTTGATACCAAATATAAGGAAAAGGTTCGAAAAAAAGGAAGAATTCTGCAAAATAACAGGAAAGTAGAGATGCACAAGTAGAAGAGTGTTAATTATAATTCTTTTCTTCTCTTCATACATGACTAGAGAAGGTGACCTAACTAGACTCTCATAACAGCCCACTAACTTGAAAATAGGATAAGATTACTTGAAATTAGGGATTATATCCACCTACACTAAAGAAGCCACGAATAACCACTAATGACTATTCTTAGAACTTATTTTAACCAAGTCTTATGGCCCAACAATCAACATAATTGTACATATCAACTATACAGAAGAAAAGTTAGTACAATGTGACATGCTGTTGCATTCTTATGTAAGTGTCTTGATGAAACCTACCATCATGGAAGCTAATTCTAATCAAGTTAATTTGTAGAACTCTAGTAGCAGTGGCCATTTGGAATTCAGGTTGGTGCCATGAATATAAATAATATATCAATGGTAGATATACTCGATCTCAGAACTCTCTCTCCATCATTTCCTAAAATAGCGGGAGAGGTGACGGGGAAAAAAGAATGCAAATGGATTTCAGCTGAAACTATTCACCGTTCAGAAGTAGTTGCTAATGAGATGCATGCAGCAACTTTTGGCTAGGACTGTGGGCAACAGATAGTGACCTAATAACCTTGGAGAACTTTTCTTTTTCTGGAAGTGGTTGAGATGATTCAATTGAAACATCCTAGTTTTGGCTAGAAACATGTTGCCTGGAAAACTCCTTTTCTGTTAGTCTGTACAGATGATCTATAACTCCAACCAGGTGTAACTATTGGTAAATAAATCCTTCTATCTCTGAAAAATGCAAACATTATGTTAGATAGTTAGATACAATGTTCACTTTGCTTGTCCGAGACATGAGTTTCTTGAGCCTGTTGCTTAATATTTGCTTACACTTTTTATTATTTGGCTTCCATTCTGTCACCAATTTTGATTGCCATCTTTATTGTTGACCTTGCATGTTTTTATTATACAAAATCAATCTTTCCTTGTTCATTTTTGACCACACCATTTTTGAATAAAATAATTTGCACTTAGATCCATAATCTTCCCCTTTCCTATCTCACATTCTCTCAAAAAATCACTTTGACAAGATTACTTAAAATATCAAAAGATGGAACCCTTTGTTGAGGCATTCTTTTGTCTGGTAGGTTTCAGAAAATTAATATGCTCTTTCTCCTCAATTGGGCTAATTTTTCTAAACTTCCTGATGCAGGACAAGAAGCAGTTGCAGAAAATGCACATGGCATTGTCAGCCATCTTATTGAGCTCACAACCTACCCACATATGATGGTACGAGTATTTTCAAATTCTTTTTAGATCATTTCCTGATGTTGCCCACTTTCTTTTCTTCTCTTTACCTGCAAGAGAGCAAGGAGATGATTATTCATTGCCTAATGGACTTTAAAAAATGATAAGAATGCTAGCAACTTGATTGTCACATTGAAAGCTTATTTTGTTTTATTTTTTCAAAAAGCAATTTTCGTCAAACTCATTTTCAACCTCACATTCTTCAAAAAAATTTTGCACGTAATCCAACATTTTTTTTTTTTTGTTTCCAATCATACATTCTTGAAAAAAGTGTCATTTTTCTGCAACCAAAATCACTCCCAAACAAACCCTTGAGCTGTTGGACAGTGGCTATTTGTATTGGAAGTCTTGTAACCTTAACTATTAACTTTCTAATTCAGTCTGAACCTTCTCCCAGATCAGTAGAGAGAAAATGAAAGAGGTATTACTTTAAGCAGGTGGAAAGAGAGAGAACTGAGAAAAAAGAGAGGGAAAAGTGAAGAAAAGAAGAGAGATGGATACAATTTAAAAAAAGAAATAAAAAATCAGTAGAAGGTTTCAAGGGCGATGTGTGGTTGTGGAACGTGCCAAGGAGAATGAGGGGACGAGTGAGGAAAAAGAAAGAAAAAGGCAGAAGAAAAAGGCAGAAAATAAGAAAGAGAAATGTTTAGTGTGTGATTTTATGTGTCTATCTCTTACACACATTTGATAATATTGCATTAGAGATTGACTAGTTGATGGTAGAACAATGATTTGACTTCAATTGTGGGGGTAATGTTCCTTAAACATTTTCAGGTAATTAGAGAGACAGCAATACAGTGCCTTGTTGCAATGACTGAACTGCCTTATGCAAGAATATATCCCTTGAGAACACAGGTATCATTATCATTATATCATTGCATAATGTGTTTCATAAACTATGATTATTTGTTTCCAATTTAGCACCGGATCAATTATAAGCTGCCCTCTGGACTTTGACTGTAACGTAAATATTTTTTGGTCCAATGTAAAGTAATAATTATGTCCATGGATTCATCTCTCATGATTAATTCAAACTTGTCAATCAAGGTTGCAAATTCCATTTTCTCTATTCCGATCAGATCACTCTTTTTCCTCCATATAGTTAAGATTACCTTCATATATTTACAGTCCAAGTTTTGCCAAAGTAGTTGTGTACTCGAATTTTGTCGCTTGCTCTATGTCAGTCTGGCCTTCCATTTTCAGACTACAAAATATTATCCAAGTTTCAAGCCTTCGCTTTTATGTTCAGGTTTTACGAGCAATGCCAAAGGCAATTGACGACCCAAAGCGGGTTGTTCGTCAAGAAGCTGTCAGATGCCGCCAAGCTTGGTAAATGACATTCCTACTCTTATGTTCCCCGTGGTATGACTTAATATGATAATAAAAAATCCGATTGTCATCATTGATGTCTGTTTCCCTGTAAATGAATAGGGCTTCCATTGCATCGAGAAGTCTCCACTTCTGAGATAGAAGGGGAAAACTTTCTCAGTATGAGAAGGTAAAATCTGATTCACATTCGTTTTAATATGACACCTTAGAGTTTCTTTCATGTTTTTGTGTTTTATTGTTCGAGAACCACAGCATGAACCCGCATGTGCATTCTTTGCAGCAACTTATTTTGTTTAGACGCGTTATGATGAAACTTCTCAAGTATCTCCTTAGTGGTTCCACCAAAATGTAACATATACATGTACATTATGGCTCCCTCCCCCTCCATATAGGTTTTGTGATTTCTTCAGAGGTTGTAGAATTAGAATTTTAAATTTAAAGATGAACATGAGTCATTAATGTAACGAGTTTTGCATTTCTTCTTCTTCTTCTCTCTCTCTCTCTCTCTCTCTATATATATATATATATATATATATATAATACTAGTAAGAATAAGATTGATGGGAATGAAATTCGAAAGATATATATATATATATATATATATATATTATACTAGTAAGAATAAGATTGATGGGAATGAAATTCAAAAGACAGATCCAATTGACAGTTGGTACTTAGTTGTATACTCGAAAGACATTTGTATATGAGATTTGTTTGTCCAAGCAATGTTACAAGAATAAATTAACGACAGAGACATAGCAAGGTAAAAGATTTAATGGTCCATCCTATGACAAGAAAAATTTAGCAGAACTGGTCGGAAAATGAACCATTTACAATTTGATGGAAGATCCACTTGTTGGCTGCCTCAGTGAAGTGAGTTCCGTCCCAATTAATTCGAACTGAGGGGTTTTTGCAAGACTTGGCAAGAATAGTCTCTTTCCCATTGACAACTTTCTTCGTCCCACACTTGAGGAATCGGTTATAGTTGTATTTCCCTCCATGACTGCAGCAAGCTATAAATGGGTTCTCAAATCCTGTCATTTCATAGTTAACATATCGTATTATATGAGTTCCTGCCAATGTGGGATAAAAAGAAACATTGTTGACGCATTCCAATAGACATACTTGACAATGCTGGACTTCATGGTTGTTATATATCGTCTAGCAAATATGTCAGTTGCAAGAAAAGTTTTACCTATTCTCTTTGCTTGGCTGATAAGGTAATATTTCACAGAGTAAATGTCAACGTAAGATATTGCAGCTTGAGGAAGCTCCCTTCTTAGTTGCACGATGGCTTCCTTCAGCTGAAGGTTGAAATATTGTGCGACATCATTAAATGGACTCGCGCAACCATTATTGTCAATCTGAGCAGCCGTCACTGGAAACCAATCCATAACGTATGGCAGACACCCCACTGGTCCTGTGTTGTGTACCCAAAATGATCTTCCACCTCTAGCATATATGTACTGTTTGTAGCAATCACAACATTATTTCCAAGTTATTGATTGTCAATTGATTGAAGTGGGGGTGGATAAAGGAACCAAGGAGTTTGATGCCTTTCAAACAAATTTTACAGTTATCAAATATGAAACCAACGGTTCCTTTATACAACAAGAAGAGTTTGTTCTTAGTAACAGGAATGAAAAGAAATAGTCAAATAGAACCAAGTCGACCACAATATAACTGAGTTTATGGATTTATTTCTCACCTTTATAACATTGGAAAATTGATCTAGTACATCAGGAACATACGCCTTAACTTGCACAGTGGACATGTTGAGCTTGTAACCAGCAGTGAGATCATTTTGGCCAATGTCAAACGTGTACAACGCACGAGAGAAATAGCTTTCGTCTGGCAGTATGTTCTGAAAGAACCCTTTGGCAATAACACAATGATAAAACACTTGGAAGTATCTAGGAAGGCCCTTAGAAATATCAACTATGATTTCTTTTGGTCAGGATTTAAGATAGCGCACTTATTGGTACCTTGTTTGCGAATAATTGGCGATCTTGTCATAAAATCTGAGTACTGAACAAACTGCACGTCAAGCGAGACTGGACTATATCCACTCTGAGCCATGGTTGTGTTCTGAGGTCTGATTGTTGATCCAGCAGTTGCAAAATTAGCTCCATGGCTGAAATTGGAACCCATTGAATCAAGAAATGGGCTTAGATAAGGTAATCCCAATCTTTCACCTGACAAACAGCATTCCATGAATGACTACACATCATGGAAATGCATTCATTGACTTACATATCCAAAATTACAAAGCACATACAGACTTACAGTAAAGTTACTTATTTTCCCAAATGTCTTTGAGGGGAGCCATTTTACTAGCATTAGTAAAAAAACTAAACTTTTTAGGTACAGCCAAACATGCTCTAAATATTGCAGGTTTCCTTTATTTTCATTTCCTATCTGAATGGACGTTTCAAAAGCAGGTTCTGTTATGCAGAAATGCTATTTGAGGAAATGCAAGAAAGAAAGTGAATATCTTTGCACTGGAAGTTTGAAACAAACATACTTATGAAATCAATTAGGAGACGCCCATCTGAGAATCGGCCAGCTGGGGCGTGAAAAAATGTTTCCCCATTGGGCGGAGGAGCTTGGCCAAATGTGGCCGACAGTCCGCCGGTGTCCGAATTGGAGTCGCCGAAGTTGAAAATGGCGGGAAAGTTGCAGTCTTTCAAACAAAATACAGGGTTGATCAGCGGCGTGAAAAAATGTTTCCCCATTGGGCGGAGGAGCTTGGCCAAATGTGGCCGACAGTCCGCCGGTGTCCGAATTGGAGTCGCCGAAGTTGAAAATGGCGGGAAAGTTGCAGTCTTTCAAACAAAATACAGGGTTGATCAGCGGCGTGAAAAAATGTTTCCCCATTGGGCGGAGGAGCTTGGCCAAATGTGGCCGACAGTCCGCCGGTGTCCGAATTGGAGTCGCCGAAGTTGAAAATGGCGGGAAAGTTGCAGTCTTTCAAACAAAATACAGGGTTGATCAGCGGCGTGAAAAAATGTTTCCCCATTGGGCGGAGGAGCTTGGCCAAATGTGGCCGACAGTCCGCCGGTGTCCGAATTGGAGTCGCCGAAGTTGAAAATGGCGGGAAAGTTGCAGTCTTTCAAACAAAATACAGGGTTGATCAGCGGCGTGAAAAAATGTTTCCCCATTGGGCGGAGGAGCTTGGCCAAATGTGGCCGACAGTCCGCCGGTGTCCGAATTGGAGTCGCCGAAGTTGAAAATGGCGGGAAAGTTGCAGTCTTTCAAACAAAATACAGGGTTGATCAGCGGCGTGAAAAAATGTTTCCCCATTGGGCGGAGGAGCTTGGCCAAATGTGGCCGACAGTCCGCCGGTGTCCGAATTGGAGTCGCCGAAGTTGAAAATGGCGGGAAAGTTGCAGTCTTTCAAACAAAATACAGGGTTGATCAGCAGCAACGTCACTATGACTACAAGGCCATTAATTGCCTGCATTGACACAGATTTCATGAATCTGAGCTTTAATCTATTTGCTCTTGCAACTTGCCTGTATTTCTTGAAGCAGTATTCTTCTGCTAGATGAGATCCGTATTTTCCCTGGTTGACCCTTAGAAACAATAGCATATGTTGGATATTGGATACCTTAAAAAGTAATTATTATAAACATTGAGAATGTTGTAGAAAAAACAATTGCAATTTGCGAAGCCGTGATCCGTGAGGTTTATTAGAAAAAGAAAGCAATATCTCTGCTGAATAGTTTCCAGAAATGATAATGTAGCCCAGAGATAGAGAGGATTATTTTAAAGATGACGAAAAAGTGTGTAGATATAGAAAAAGTGGTATAAATGATAATGAAAAGGTGACGTAAAAATGATGAAAATGTGAAGTAAAGGAAAGAGACGAGATGCTGTGTCAATGGATTACCACAACTACATGGATGCACCCTTAAACAACTTGAAGACGGACTAAAGTAGACATGAACAAAGCTTGAAAATCTAGAAGCTTGCACTATGCATTGTTTGATTTCAAAAGCAACAATGACAACAATACACACTAATAATTGGGTCCGTTTGGCACTATTGTGCACGTCACATGAGATGAGATGAGAAATTTTCGAAAATTTTTGGTCTCTCATATCTAATGATAACTGAGATAATTGCTTTTCCCATTTTCCTATATGTTTGACAAGTAGTGAATTCAATTTTGAACTCATGTACCCTTTAACAATTAATAATAAATTAGGCCCCTCTATATCTACTTACTAGTGACAACACGTGCAAGACATGTGCAGTATTTATAATATTGTATTCTTTACATATATATCCATCAAGAAATGACGATTGAAATGTATAAAATAACATAGCAAAATCTAAAATAATCGCAATTTCAATAAATCTTTCACACCAAGGTAAGAATTGTATTAAATTCTTATGTATGTAGACTAAAAGTATCCACAGGCTTACTCCTACTTTGAAAAACAAAAATGAACTAAAAGCAAGCAACTAAAAGTATCCACTTGCTTCCGTGAAAGAATCCGAAATTCATACCTAAGTAACTAAAAGTATCCACAAGCTTACTCCTACTTGAAAACAAAAATGAACTCCTTGTAAGCATTAAGTTAGAGAAAGAAATGCTCAAGTTAATGTCGCAGCTTGAGATGTCACATACATTATACATATATAATCTTTTCCTTCTTAGAGTAAGATTAATGTTGGGGAAAAAAGCCAAGGGGAAAAAATTCAAGGGAAAAAATGTATAGGGGGAAAAAGTGGGGGGAAAAATATGAATTGGACATGTGGCGGTATTTTATTGGATTAAGAGGGGAGTGGGAGTGTGAAAAATAATATTTTATTGGATTGAGGAAGAATGGGAGAGGGGGAAAAAAACCTAAAGGAGGGGTTTAGGTTCCTCCCCCCCCCAAACTAACTTTTTCCCCCTCAACTTTGATACATAATTTGATTTTGTGGGGTTGAAAAACCCAAATTTGGGTTTTTCCACCCCACATTAATCATGCTCTTACAGTTTTTCTTGGTGAATTGAGCCACTAAATACATTATATTACAATAAAGCAAAGGCAATGGGAACAACTAGTTCAGAACTTTCCTAGACAAAATTTGCTCCAGTTGAACCGTAGAAGGGTGTGTTGACGAATGTTAGATAAATTACCAAAAGATAAGAAGAATATCACAACATATTACGTAAATAGTTATCCCTAGTACAGTGAAAGAAAAGGGTCACATTTAAACAACAAATGCGGAAGTGAAATTATTTTACATCATTTTTAGAGAGGAAAAAAACAACATATAAAAGAGACGAACAAATAAACATAAAACTAAAAATGCAATCTTAAAGGACTTCATATCCAATTATAACCCAAATATCACCTTTAATGCCAAACCCTTAAAAGGAAAAAAAATCAAATATCAACCTGAGTATTGCAAATTAGCTTTCTTGGATCCATAATCAACAAAATACTATACAAAAATTTAATACATGCCTATTTGAGATCATATGAAATGTAAAAATATTAACAAAATTTTGGAAATTCTTTTTTTTTTGGAAATAGAATACTTTATATCGAATAGAAGAGCGCAATAAGTTTACTTGTATACCTAGCAAAGAAATTGACAGAAATTTAGAGAAGAACAAAAAGATAAATTGGTTTAGCAAATCCTAGCTAAAATTTGTAGAACGTACAGAAAGGAATTAATGCTAAGAGTGTTCCTTTTTAATAAATCAAGCGATCTTAACAAAAAAAAAAAAAAATAGATTACGTATTTTGGCTAAATATAATATCTTGAAGTATGAGACATACTATTATCTCGTGCGAATAACTTTTCAATATTCAAATATAATGATTGATAAACATTCAAAAGCTTGCACTTATGTCCAAATTTCTCTAATAAGAGATACGCTATGACATCCTTGATCAAAAGTATTTGACATTTGACAACAAAGAATTACAACAATAATCTAGAATCCACCAAAAGGATCCTAAAATAATTTGATGATACTTTATTAAGTGCATACTGCCTGTCCATAAATTCTAATAAGAAGTTGGTCTTTCATCAATTTCACTAAAATACACAGAAAGTAGGGTGAAAAATTAGCACTACCTTTTTATTGCTGGACTTTAAAACAGACCTAATCAAAACAAAATTGTTTAAACGCAATTAGAGTTAAAACGGTGATGTTTTATGTCGACAAAAATTTAAAAATTCATTTGGCCAATTGCACTTCCAGCCTCATATATAATCAAGGAAATGTGATTGCTAGAGGAAAATATATAAGAGCAATATACACTGATCACGTGTGTTTTTTTTCTACTTATGGTTAAATATTCCATATATATCTATATCTATATATATCTAAATTAAGAGTAGTCTAAACAAGTTCTCCCCCCAAATCGCTAATGTCATAGTTGATGTCATATTTCATTTTTTAATTATTTTATTCTTTGTGTTTTTAAATGGCTAGTTTGCTTAATTTAACCTTGAATTTAATCCTAACTTTTAAAACTTAACAATTTCAATCTCAAATCTCATTTTTTTTACGCGACCTAACTTTTTACTTAAAAAGACAATAATATCATCCAATTCTCCGACCAAATCGCTGATGTCATAGTTGATGTCATATTTTTTAGGGTTATTGGCGTAAAATGTCCCTACTTTTGAGTTGTTTTATGGAAATCGTCCATACCTTTCATTTCTTGGCAATTTCATCCCCACCTTTACATTTCTTGGTGGAATTCATCCCTACCTTCATTTGCCGTTAATCTTTCCGTTTTTCAACATTTATTTTTATAATATTATATCTATATATACACACTTATATTTTATAAAGTCTAAATTAATACATTAATTATTATTTTTGTATTTTAAAAATATTAATGCACTCAAATCTAAATACGCCAATAAAATGTTAGAGAAAATTAAATAAGATAAGTGCGTTTAATTTTATTATGTTGTTTTACTCTTCCGATCTGAACTGATTATTAAATAGACGTATAGTTAAAAAAACATAACAAGCAAAATAATTAACAACGTTGCCGCCTAAATAAAATAAAATATAATTTGATTCTCTGATAATTATTTTATTTTATTTAGCGGCAACATTGTTAATTATTTTGCTTATTATACTTTTTTAATTATACGTCTATTTAGTAATCAGTTCTGAACCCTATAAAACAACATAATAAAATAAAACGCACTTATCTTATTTAATCTTATCTAACATTTTATTAGCTTATTTAGATTTGAGTGCGTTAATTTTTTTAAAATATAAAAAATAATAATTAATGCATTAATTTAGACTTTATAAAATATAAGTGTACATATATAAATATAATATTACAAAAATAAATGTTGAAAAATAGAAAGATTAACGGCAAATGACGGCAGGGATGAATTCTGCTAAGAAATGCAAATGTGAGGATGAAATTGCTAAGAAATGAAAGATAGGGACGATTTCCACAAAACAACTCAAAGGTAGGGACCTTTTGCGCCAATAACCCATTTTTTTATTGTTTTATTCTTTTTATTTTAAAATGGCTAATTTGAGCAATTTAACTCTGAATTTAATCATAACCTTTTAAACTTGACAATTTCAATCTCAAATCTTACTTTTTTTACGTGATCTAACTTCTTTTTACTTAAAAAGATAATAATATCCTCTAATCTCATTAACTTAAAATCTATAACTATATTATATTATATTAATCTAAATCAAGTGTATTTTCTACCATATTTCTCACCTTTGAATTGTGCTGTAAGATAACTGATGACATCATGATTTACCTATTTTCCCATGTTTTCCCTATTTTCCTATGTTTTCCCCTACCATGGAATTTAAAATTTCATTTCCCAAAGAAACTCATGAAGATTGAATTTTTCCCATGAATTTAATATTTTTCATGAAAATCAAATACGATCAAACACACTGTAAGTTTATGAAAAATGTATGTAAGGAGAAACGTTAGGTGACTTATAAGTTATATCTTTTTTACAAGGAGAAGGGTTTGCCGAAACGTTATCAACGGTGGGTGGTAGAGTTAAACAGTTGGCAAGTTTGTACTTACACTATAACTTTAAAGGGCTATTGTGAACTTGATTCGCCTCAATGATCTTTACTTGAATTTAATATTTTTCATGAAAAATAAATGCAATCAAACATGCTGTGAGTTTATGAAAAATGCATCTAATGAGAAACATTAGTTGACTTATGTCTTTTTGGCAAGGAGAATGGCACGCTGAAACGTTGTCAACGGTGGTTGATAGAGTTAAACACTTAGCAAGTTTGTACTTACACTATAACTTTAGAAGGCTATTGTGAACTTGGTTCGCCTCAATCATCTTTACTTGAATATCATTAACTTGTTTAGGGAGGTTTTGGCCTCATTCTCATTGGAAACACGCAAAGTTTACACGGTCAGTTTTTCCCCCTTCTCTTAAAAAATTTTAATGTTTTAAAATAATGAGTAGTAAATTGGAAACTTAAAAAGTTTCTACATTTAGATTTATTTGTCAAAAAGTCAATCTCTAATAAATTTCTCACAAGCATTTATTCTTCTTTTAGATCAGTTCCCTTTTTCATAAGTTTGAGTTTCAAAATCATATAAGATGAAGATTTTTTTTATTTGAAAGATATTCAAAATGCAAAGAGTCAATTCAAAGTTCAATATGGGATTTGACTAATACAACACTGAGATGGGGTGCTATGTTTAATAAATAAAGACTTACACCCATGCCATGCAAGTTGATTTGGTCCATTGAATATAAAAAAAAGATTTCAATTAATGAGTTTATTAGTCTAATTGTTTCATTTGATTTACATTCCTATTTTTATATTTTCAACTAATGTACAAATGTTTCTCATTCGTTTTCAAATTCCTATTGTTATATTTTTTTACTGTTGCTCTTCCCGTGCATCACACGAGTGCTATACTATTATATTGAAATATAAAGCATGTAAGGTTCTCTCTCTCTGAGAAGGGAATCTTTAAAGAAAATGAAGACGTCAAACTTGAAATATGAGAACACAAATCCCATATACCATTGCAAACTCAAGATCGGAAGAGCACACGTCTTAAAATGTCAAGATATGAATTAAACCGCACCACCAAATCAATTAACATGATAATAACAACACTAAACACATAATTACAAGCAAAATAATCAATATTGAAAATGAACAACCCAATTCTATTAAAGCAGAATACTCGTTTCAGTTTCCACAAAAATAGTAAACATGCAGCTCACCCTTCTGTCTAATGAGGCTGAAGATAATCAAGATGCATATTATGCAGTTCAAAGACTCAATCAAAGTTTTATGCCATTTTTTTAATAGTATAAAAGTAAGGAAGAAAGTTTTAAGAAAATATGTGGAAATTTGTGCTGTTGCTTCTCAAGATTTGTTAATTTCTGAATAAATCATTTGATATAAACCAAAAATCCCTTGAAAACTTAAAAATTGTATATGCAGAAGATTTTAAATTTTAGTCTTGTGATTTGGATTGCATGCCAGGAGGTCCAGAGTGCCGATTGTATTACAGTCTACAGATGATGGGAAATGTCCTAAAATGATAACTCCAACAATGACGGCTTAAATTGTTCTACAACACTGCGACCGGATACACGGCAAGAATGAAAATGGAAATCATATCCAACATTTCAGACAATATGGAAAAACAATGAAGGATCGTGAAAAATATCTAAGACTGAATGTTGTGCCTTTAAAACCAAACCCTACTTTGCCCAACCCATAATGGAGGAATAACGATAGAATTTTAATCGCGAACTGCAGGCGAAAAGGTTTGAGAAGGTGAAGGGTTGCAAATTTTGGCAACAGAGATTAAGGCTTTGGAGTAAAAATGGCAAACGGTGTCGGAATGGAGCGAATTTATATGATGATTAAAAGAAAACGCAAAAAAAAAAAAAGAAGAGTATCAACAAAACGACGACGGATCAGACAATAAATATGAATAGTGAAATTTCAAGTGGCTCTTTTATATGTAGTGGATCATGAAAAATGTCTAAGACTGAATGTCATGCCTTTAAAACCAAACGCAGCTTTGCTCAACCCATAATAGAGGAATAACGACAGGATTCTGATCGAGAACTGCGAGCAAAAATGGCAAACGGTGTCGGGCTTTGGAGTAAAAATGGCAAACAATGTCGGAATGACGCGAATTTATATGATGATTAAAAGAAAACGCAAAAAAAAAAAAGTAACAACAAAACGACGACGGATCAGACAATAAATATGAATAGTGAAATTTCAAGTAGCTTTTTTATATGTGGTGGATCGCGAGAAATGTCTAAGACTGAATATCGTGCTTTTAAAACCAAACCCAGCTTTTCCCAACCCATAATAGAGGAATAACGATAGGATTCTAATCGAAAACTGCAGGAGAAAAGGTTCGAGAAAGTGAAGGATTGCAAATTTTGGCAACAGAGATTAGGGCTTTGGAGTAAAACATACTACAGAAAATCCAATTAGGCGTCGGTCGTAATCAACGATACGCGTCAGTTTCTACGTGGACATATATGTAACAGACGTATATGCTAAGACCATAGGCATTGGTTGTTTGTCGACGCTCAAATTCAACAATAGTCGTCGGTTGTTAACTTAAAACCGACGCCTAAAAGGATTATCAAATTAAATAATTGGACTATAGGAGTCGGTTGTATAGTAACAACCGACTCCTATTCTTTTTTTTTTTTTTTTGGTCATTGAATCTCATCAAGAATAATAATCACACTTATTATTCTAAATGAGGTATTCTAATATTTTTATCCGTGCAATAAATAGGATGTAGAAGAAAAATAGAAAATGCTCTACAAGCTTCAACTTAAAAAAAACGAAATAATGGCTTTAAAGAAAATATATTTCACATCTAAATGACACACTTCTAAAACTTTTCATTTCTAATTCATTTTCAAAGGAAACTAAATTTAAATCTAATGACAAAACATTTCGCAAGATATCACACACTTTTAACTTTGTTTCTCGAACTTGAACTTCTCATGGTTGTTCTAGATGAACAAATCAGCCACCAATTGTTTTCATCGCTGGGATTCTCCTCATCGCTGGCACTCTTCTCCTCACCGTTGAGTATAATGAAAACTTTGAGTAGGGCTTTCATTTTCATAGAGCTAATAGATTAAGAAGAAGTAGTAGTTTCCATGGAGAAAACATGAAGAGAGTTGAGGTTTTGAGAGATTAAGAGCTAGCCATATATTTTTACGCGTCTTGCAAAAGAGGTGATTTTATAGAAAAATATACCACTATAGACGTCAGTATTTATGGAGGAACCGACGCCCATTCCCAAAAAATATTAAAAAATTTTGAAAAAAAATAAAAAAATTAAATTTTCACTTTAGGCATCCGTTCCTATGAAAGAACTGATTCTTAAAGTTTGAAATTCAAATTTCACGAAATTTCAGTTACTGACTCCTAAAGTTTGAAAGTCAAATTTCACAAAATTTGATAGGAACCGACGCCTATAGTGAAAATTTAATTTTTCTTAATATTTTTTTTTCAAAAATTTCATTGAATTTCAAACTTTAGGCGTCGGTCCTATAGTGAAAATTTAATTTTTTAATATTTTTTTCAAAATTATGAATTTCAAACTATAGACGTCGGTTCCTTGAGGAACCGACGTCTATCTTTTATCAGGTACTATGGACGTCGGTTTTCTTGAGGAACAGACGTCAATTGTTTAGCCGAAATTTTCAAAATTGAGACCGTGTGTGTTTTGCTAGTCGTTTTTCCCAATAACCGACGCGTATGTTCATTTTTTTGTCCAATTCTGTAGTAGTGAAAATGGCAAACGGTGTCGAAATGGCGCGAATTTATATGATGATTAAAAGAAAACGCAAAAAAAAGAGTAACAACAAAACGATGACGGATTAGACAATAAATATGAATAGTGAAATTTCAAGTGGCTCTTTTATATGTAGTGGATCGCAAAAAATGTCTAAGACTGAATGTCGTGCCTTTAAAACCAAATCTAGCTTTGGCCAATCCATAATGGAGGAATAACGACAGGATTCTGATCGAGAACTATAGGCAAAAAGGTTCAAGAAGGTGAAGGATTGCAAATTTCGGCAACAGAGATTAGGGCTTTGGAGTAAAAATGGAAAACGGTGTCTGAATGGCGTGAATTTATATGATGATTAAAAGAAAACATATAAAAAAAAAGAGTAACAACAAAATGACGACGAATAGACAATAAATATGAATAGTGAAATTTCAAGTGACTCTTTTATATGTAGTCGACAGTGGATTTAGACATCGAATTACTTTTGTAATTGGGGTTTGTAAGGGCACCGTTCCGTATTTGTTGAAGCTGGAGCATGAGAATGCTCTAAATGCTCGTGAATTCCAATCCTATTAAGAGGGGGTATCCCCAACATAGAATTAAATGGATTTTGAAAATCCATACAATTCTAGTTGTCTTCAATTTGAAATTCTATGGATTCTGAAAAATTTTAGTGTCCTCAATTTCTTGTAGATTCCCGTGGATTTCATTAAATGGTGGATTTCTATGGAATTCTATGGATTTTAAACTTAAAAATACACTTACATGATTTCTACCAAAATCCAGCCTCGTACCTTCAGATTCTCATGGATTTCAAAATTTTTTTCAAAACTTAGATAATTAATAAAAATTTATATTTATAAATTATCAAAACTCATTTTTTCTTATCACTCTAGATTTTAAACAATTATTCATATTTACAAATTTATTCAAAATAAATATGGTCAGTATCCAAAATAATATATTATCACAATAATGCTTATTTTTCCTTCGTTCTATTTTGAAAAAAATCAAATTATAATCAATCTATATGAAAAAATTATTAGTGAACAATATGAGAGATTATTATAATATGATATTAAAATTCAAAATAATTTCATAATTTTTAGTAATTAAAATTCAAATAAGCAAAAACTTTTTTTTTCTTTGTCACACGATTTTTTTACAATCACATCAGATTACAGTATAATTTCATAACATATTCGTATAAAAAGTATAATGAGATTTTATTATATTTGTCCATTTTAGTTTTAAAAACTATGGATTTTTTCTTTATTTTATTTTAAAGAAAGACAATGTTAAAATGTTTATTTTTTAATGACATAGTTTGAATATTTTTATTTTTTCTTATTTGTTTAATCATTGAGTAGAAAGTTATATAATTTTTTTTTTCAAAATTCACGTCTAACTTGCATAAAAATAAAATAAGATAAAAGAAAAATGTTGCTAAACGTTTAAATTTAGAGACAATCACGTCAAAAAATTTAAAGATAATAAAATAATACAAGTAATAATTGTTTAAATGCTTTTAAAATTGGTTACATGAATTCTTCCCCAAAAAACAAAAAAAAAAAAGAAAAGAAAAAACAAAAATAAAAGAAAAAAAATGTTAACTGAGTAAAAGGTAAAATCGGATTATGTATTTTTTCCTATTAGTTCTTATGTTTATTATTTTCTTGTGCACCAAAATTTATTTAGCTCATGGATTTTGTAATAAAAGAAATATATCTAGAGAATATTCAAAAGGATATGAAATTCTATTGATCAAGTTTCGTTTAGATGCCTCTTTTAAATCCTACAAATTCCATTAAAAATCCACAGAAATCCCTGATATAGAATTCTATAGAATCTTATGGATTCTGTGAAATTCTATTAAAATATATGAATTCCGTAATAATCCATACAGCTCAAAAATTCTATCAAATTCCATGTTGAGGACACCCCCTAAGTTTCGTGATGATGTTAAGAAGTAATTGTGACAATTAACACCCTTTTTAATTGATGCTAGCATAGTTCAATTGTTTTAATAATATTAATAAATCGACTTTGTAAATTAATTTTTAATTGTCTTTGCCTTTTCATTTTTTTTTTACCTTGAAAACGGGAATATCACAAAGTGCTATTACATTTGTTGAAATTCATGAAATGCTCACTGTTTGCGTGTGTCTTATATACAATTATTTATTTATTTATTTAGAATGGTTCAATGATTTTCTAACACGTATATGGATACCGTTATGATACCTAATGTATGCACACCATGTCAGCTGTTTACGTGGTGTGTATATATGTAACTAATTACATGAGAGATTAGATGTCATATAACGCACTTATATGGGTATTAGAAAATTTTCTAGACTTACATAGACGATTTTAATTATGATTTTTGTGAAACTTACCATTTATTAGTCACGACCTACCTTCAATCTCACAAGAGAAGCACTTGATTTATGCCATTTCGTAAGTCTAAAAATAAATAAAGCTATACATTTGCGCTAGTGATCTTAATTTTGTGTAGTGGTCATGCGTAAAGTTTAGCGCTGAAGTCTTAAATGTTTGATATTTTGATAGGTAAACACAAACTTAATTTGAAAATAGAAAGAAATTTTGCTGCGCTGTAATGGGTATTGGAGTTTGAGTAGTGCTAGAAGTACCATTTAGCATACAGATAGCCTTACAAATGCCAGTGCTGATATGGACTCCACCTCATGGTCGCAAGACAAACTTTCTCTGCAACTGATATAGGCACGTACGGCTTTTCCCCAACTTCCTCTGCAACTGACCTTTGTTTCCGGCAACACCTTCATCTTCCACAGTACTACAACAGAAAGTGCAGGCTAACAATGAAGAAGTACTTGTAGTCAATAATTCTATGAGGCAAACTAACCACTCTTCAGCAAAGTTGTACTCGTCTTTAGATTTTGAAATGGGTGTTTAAGGAATCCATGTTTCTATCTCAGCAAGAAGTTGCTATTGGTTCATATTCACGTCGACCGTGGTTCATATTTAAGTCAAGTATGCGACGTTAAACATATCTGTTGACAACTCCAGTTATTGCCTAGATAATGGGCTAGCCTTAAACCTGCTCATATTGAATGGAAAATACTTAAAAGCGAATATGAAGTAGCGCTTTCAAATACTTAGACGAATAATTAGACTCAGTACAAGATTAGTGATCGAAGCCTTCACAAATCACAATCTTTTTCCTTGTAAGTTGGGTTTTATAGCCTTGATGTGCTCTTTCTACCATTCGAACCCTGGGTTTCCTTGCTGGCTAGGCGGAATGAATCGGCCTGGAGTTTACTCAAGCAGAGCGTGATGTAGATTTTCAGGTTTGTATGAGTTCTGGAAAGGGGTGTGGCTGTTGAATTTTCTGAAAACTGGAGGAAGTTTTGGCTCTAATAATTTCATGTCAAATTCATCTAATTCTTCGATTTCTACTTTTCACCACCGTTTCTAATCCTTGTCGACAATGATACCGGCACCTGAAAAAATTCCGCTCTTTTCTTTCTTTTTGATCGGGTCTGAAAAGGGAGGATGGTTAATTTCATCGGAGTACCATTTTGAGATTTGATGAGAATAAATTTCCCAAGTCAGTCAATTAGTGCTAGGGTGGAAGGCCAGAGAAGCAACTGTATACTAATCTGTAGAAATAATCTGTACACCAAGAATAATCCTTGGAGTTTTGTGTAGTAGATGCAGGGTTTCATAAATTAGGTGGAGATGACTGTTTTGGTCATATTTTATTTTAGAATATAAAAAGTTTGCTAATAGGAGATATCAAATGTGGAATGAGAACCGTCATTTATGTTCTTAATTCAAAATGATCCATATAAACTATAAAGTTTTATGATTGATGCACCAAAATTTTAAGGACTAATACGAAAAAGAGAGGACGTTTAAAACATATATGATCTCCCGCCATTTATCTTTCCATAAACATATGTGGCGGGATATCATTGAGGAAACATATATAGTAAACCCCACAACGTGTGCATATGGCGGGATAATCTTCTCTAATGTGTGCGTATAGCAGGAGATTGATACTGCATTTAAACGCTACAATTACACTAGTACACCGGTGAGTTCCAACGGTAAAGAAGAATGGGATATTGAAAATGATCTCTCGCGAGAGACATGTCCGTCTTACGCATACATGATTGGATATTATTGAAGAGATCTATACGCAGTGAGCCCTTGTATGTGAGGCCTATACAGTTGTCTAAATAATCTCTTATTATGTGTGTGTATAATAGGAGATCATTACGGGTTGTTGGAAAGCATATAGCTGTGAAGAAGACGGTAATAATAAAGAAAAAAAAGGGAGAAGGATCTTTTTGGGTAACTAAACCGAGTGTAACGCAACCAAACGCAGAGGAAAAAAGCTCCCAAATTGTCCCCACGAAATAAAACGAGAGGCAGTTGAAGAGCAAGCAGATGAAGCTACTTCTTCCCACCTCTCATCCGTAGCTTCACGTCAATTCGTAAGATAATTCCCCCAATATGACAAAATAATCCGCATAAAACCAATCACTACATTTTCGCCGGAGAACACTGCTGTTACTTGCATTCAAAGTTTAAAATCTTGATGTGATGTTTTGATTTAGCAGCTTAATTGAGGACTTCGTGATAATGTTGCCTGTTTGCTCAGCGTCCACCAGCTGCTCCTATTATTCACGGGTGAGATATTTTGTGTGTGAATGTTGGAATTTGAAAGTTCATTCTTCTATGTGGTTTTGTAGTTAATGCTTGTTGCTTCTAATGATTGTTTTTTCTAACCATATATAAATGCTGAATCATATAATACCTGAGACATAAAATCTCTAGCCTGCACAAAATTGACTAGGTAACAATGAAATTAGAAAAAGATGCATTTGCTTGATTGGGAGATCATTGAATGTGAATAATGTAAACGTACTCATATAAGGATTTACTCAATTCATTTAATACTTGATTTGTGAGACCACTCTCATAGTTTTCCTTTTCCAAGAAACATGCTTGATAGTTTTTCTCGATTGTATAAATTGTGATTTTTGTTCGGAGACTAGAAGAGAATTAAGCAGTGAATTTGTGATTCTGCCAACCTATGCCCCTCTATCATTCAGAAAAGGGTAATTTAAGATGAAGAAATATTCTTACCATGCTTGAGTTCTCAAAACAGGCCGAAGCACAATCTACATATCTACCGCTAGAAGACATGATTTTACATGAGCAAACAATCTGTAACGTTAGCAATGGCAGAGAGAAACAGAAGTCAAAAGCTTTGAGAAAAACTAATGATGTATTCTTTCTGCATTTTATCTTCATTCATAACTTACGAGTATGTGGTATAAAGCAAACGGTTGAGGGAGCTGCAAAAGAGTATATTTTGAATATATAGAGTGGAACATTGTAGCTGAAACAACCATTCTGGTAACAGTTATTGGCAGAAAGAATTTTGTGATTATGTTATATATGAAAATTGGTTATCTAAGGTAAGCATGGTGAATAGAGAAGGAGATTAACAGAAAAGTATTATTTTCCACATTCAGGCTTTTTTTCTTTTTTTTTTTTTTTTTTTTTTTTGGCAAAAGCCAAAATCAGATGAAATAGAATTTACTTACGCATATGAAACCATTAATTTTGCAGTTCCCAATCCAGGGGGGATTAAATTCCTTCTCCACATATCTGAAGACGCTTGAAGATAGTCACAACATTGCAGATGGAGTAGTTCGCAACCTCTCGAATGGAAGAGCTCCCTTCAAGAGAGAACCTGCTTCATGTTTCTATTCTAATTTTGTTGAAATCGGTGGACGATCTGGTTCCATAGATTTTACTAACAGGTTGCCGTATCAGAGCAAATTAGTAGACATAAAACCACTAACCAATTTCAGTTACCCTGTTGGGGTGATAGATGAATCAAACCCTTTACGACCCCATTTAAAATTTGTAGAGAACTCTAGTTTTTCTACTGGAGATGATCAGCTAATGGATTTTACCAGTAAAACCAGTGAACATACTGATATCTTAAATCCTGAATTAATTATACCACTAGATGGTACACTGGAGAATCCTGCCTCAGTATCTGAGTCAGTGAACATGAATGTAAATTCCTTACCGGATTTAGAAACAGGTGCTACAGATTTTTTTACTGAACTGAATTTATCTGTTGCTAATACGATCAATGGAGGAAAAAATGCTCTGAGAAACTCTTTTGATAGTATCACCTCATCTGTGAATACTGCTCTTTCAAGTGCTAATAAAGAAGTTGATTACACAATTAATAAAATCATATCAGCCATCAATAGATCTGGGGGATATGCTGGGGACAAGTTGACAGATTTCTCCAGTGATTTAAAGGAAACATCTGGCAAAGCGGGGCTTATTGCACTTGATGCATTGAGGCGAACAATTGTTGTTTTAGAGGATTCTTTTGCAAAGGGGGTCACCTATGTTGGATATGCTTATAGTTCTACTAAGGAGTCACTTCCTTCAGAATTTCAAGATGCACTTAATTTATCTGAAGAGACTGTGATTAAAGTATTGGAACCACTTGGAACTGCTTCTCAACAGGTATATTCGATGTCTGTTTGCTTGTATACATAAGCACATTAAGTAATATTTTTGATGCTTGTAATACGTTCTTCTGTTACTAAATTCCATACTGGAGATAAGTTTTTATAGGATATCTAACATATTAAAGGTGACTTGGAATGGTTAGAACCATTTTTTTAAGAAGAAAGAGAGAGAAGGCATTAAGCATGAATCATCATAAAATTTGCTTCTTATTGAGTTTATTAATCATCAAGGTTCTACATGTTTACTGTTCTTGCACAATGGCACGGCATACAGGTTTCTACCGCTTTGGAGAACTTTGAAGAAAGTCTTGGCTTGGACCCTAATGATCTCCTTATCCAGGCTATTATTTTTCTTGGTGTGACAGGCACTATATGGTATAATCTTCCTCATTTTCTTTTTTTTACTTCTTTTTTCTAGTTCACGTTGCGATTGGCAATCAAATAATATATATGTTTTAAACTAATTTTAGACCTAGGAGAAGTTACATTTTTTATCAGATTTATGCAGGGTTTCTTATCGTATATTAAAATATGGCGGATATGCTGGAGATTTATCTCCTGAGTCAACGTTGGAGCTCCTGCGCAACAACAATAATGTTGTCCTTATTGATATTAGGCCCGAGGCAAGAGACTGTAAATTTTTCTAGCCTTTCCTTTGTAGGTTATCACTGATGTGAATTCCGCTTCTCTTTTGTTGCGTCTTCTCTTGGTTTGTTTTTTTTTTTTTTTTTTGCAAATAGTTCTGAGCTTTTTCTATTCCCTCCTTTATTTTCTTTCTTTTCTTTTCCTTTTTTTTTTTTTGGCCCGGGATTTTGGGGGGGGGGGGGGGGGGGTTGCT
>CAVNYN010238775.1:27660-75789 GCA_963692815.1 Nyctanthes arbor-tristis | reverse complement strand
CAAAAATTGTAATAAGTGGGGAGTGAGTACGAAGTTCTCAGTGAATAACACAATCCTTTGATTCACCTTTCGTTTATAAAACTCATTTCCAAGCAAATCATTGCATGTACAAAGCTTTTCAATGCACAAAAGGGCCCTATCGCTAGTTAAACTACTACCCGTGGTGCGCGCCAGATTCAATTCAATTAAGTGGATTCACAATGAACCCCGGTAGACCCATACCGAGATTCCAATTCAAAGCAAACACCACACTAATCTTCCCTATTCGGGGATCATTGAATAGGTCATAGTGTAGGAAACAATTCAGAATGGCTATGGCCATACAATCACAAAGCAATTCAAAACGGGTAAAGCATTAACTAGCGATACAAATACAATAACCCAATCTTTCTTTCAATAATAATGCATTCAAATCCATGTTTGTCTCATCAAAATCATTAATCAAATACACACTTATCTTATCAAAACTTTATGCATGTAGAAAAGGAATCAAAGTATTAGGTTACCTACCTCAAATATTCTTCGAATAATCCACGTGAAGAAGTATCCTTAGAGCATTGATATTCCTCAATTAAAGCTATATTTCAAGCTATAATCCTTCCATATATGGTAAGGGACTCTTTTCAAATGACAAATAGGTATTTTGGCTGGTTTTTATTGGTTTTCTCTTTCCCTAGACCATTTTGGACGAATTTTGGGGTTCGGGAGAGAAAATGAAAAATGGTTTGAAAGAAAAATGAAACTCTTGACCCCCTTTATATAATAGTTAGGATTTAGCTAATTTTAATAACTTTTGAGTTCCACCAATTATATCGTGACAAGTGGCACCAATCACATCATGATAAGTGGCGCAAATCACCTTGTGACAAGTGGCGCGATGTGGCGCCGCACACTTGTCGGGAAATTGCCCAAGAAGTCCTTTCCCTTGCATTATCTTTCAATCAAGTCCACGCTCTTCAATTCATGTCAATTAAGTCATTACACTTTAGTTTATGTCAATTATCAACCAAGATCTTTCTTTAGCGTCAATTCAATACCAATCTTCAAGCAATCTTACAATAATATTCAAGTAATTCTTTCAAAACAACAACTTCGTTGCTTACCTTAATTTGTAGAAATTTTTGAAATGTTACATGGCATCTGCAATTACAACAGTTGCACAAGTAATTTCAGTGGTATCTTCATCTTTACTTCTTTTTTTTTTGGGTAATTTTTAATGTTATCAAGTTGACACTGTTTTCTTTTTCAGTTGTGCAAATATGGCACTCTCTTAAACTGAAGTGACTATGAGAGAGTCGATATGTATTTTAGATGGTTTAAACTATTTGTTTCATTCTCGATTAATGGAAACGTTGCTGTTCCCACTCCAAACTCAGTTACTTCTGCTCCAAACCCGGTTGTTCCCTCTGAAATACCTGTTGTTCAAGTTTAATTTGACTGAACCAAGAGCTGAGGTTGGAAGTCTTCTGGAAGATCTTAAGCATTCTCTAACCAATCATACCAAAGCAGCCACATATAATACATAAAGGGTCCACCAGCAATGGCTACGAAATGAACGAGATCTTTCATAGCGGTAGCTTCCACAACTTCATTTTGCATACAGATTTGGTGAACCCTTTATATGTTATATGTGGTTGCTTTGGTCAATTCTGCTATCTCTCTCTTCATTTCACGCTGGTACGGGGCTATTGTGCTTCAAGATAAGAGTCATCATGTGTTCATCTTCATTGGCTACGTGGTTGGGGTCGTGCTCAATGGTGTTTTGATACTCCCTCATCTCTATTACCCCCCTCATTATGTGTTTGATGTATTTCTATGAGTAGAAGACAATCATCCACAACATTACCTCTATTCTATATCATTTATTCCCCAATCTTGCCCAAAAATATCATATGACGAGGACATTCTTGGGTTGTCTCGCTTTGACAATAACCACGTATCAAAGAGCCATATTGGTTGAAGATCAGACTGGTTTGCTAGGTATACTGGCTATTGGGATGGCTCGTAGTGCCCTATATCTGCTTCTGGTAAAAGCTCGATGGCATAGCATCTTAATTTTCTCCTTAGCATCTGCAATTACAACAGTTACACAGGTAATTTCAGTGACATCTTTATCTTTGCTCTCTTTTTTGGTAATTTTTTGATGTTATTAAGTTGACATTGTTTTCTTTTCCAGTTGTACAAATATGACACTCTCTTAAACTGGGGTGACTATGAGAGTGTTGGTGTGTATTTTAGATGGTTTAACTATTTGTTCCATTCCCGATTAATGGAAACGCTGCTACTCCCGCTCCAAGCCCAATATCTCCTACTCCAAACCCGGTTGTTCTTGCTAAAATATCTGTTGTTCAAGTTTAATTTGACTGAACTGAGGGTTGAGAGAGGAAGTCTTCTGGATGCTCTTAAGCATTCTGTAACCAATCATACCAAAGTAGCCACATATAACACATAAAGGGTCCCCCAGCAATGTCTACGAAATGAACGAGATGCTCTCATTGCGGTGGCTACCACAACTCTATTTTGCACACAGATTTGGTAGACTCTTTATGTGTTGTCTGTGGTTGCTTTGGTCGGTATTGCTATCTCTCTCTTCACTTCACGTTGGTACGGGGCTATTGTGCTTCAAGGTAAGAGTCATCATAAATAGACCACTACAGAGATTGTGTTCATCTTCATTGGCTACGTGGTTGGGGTCGTGCTTAGTAGTGTTTTGATACTCCCTTAGCTCTATTACCCCCTCATTATGTATTTGAGGTATTTCTATAAGTAGAAGACAGTCATCCACAACATTGCTTTCATTCTACATCATTTGTTCCTCAATCTTGCCTAACGATATCATATGATGAGGACATTCTTGGGTTGTATCACCTTGACAATAACCATATATCAGAAAGCCATATTGGTTGAAGATCAGGCTGGTTTGCTAGGCATGCTTGCTCTTGGTATGGCTCGCAGTACCCTTTATCTACTTCTAGTAAAAGCTCGACGGCATAACATCTTAATCTTTTCCTTGGCATCTACAATTACAACAGTTACATAGGTAATTTCAGTGGCATCTTTATTTTTGCTCTTTTTTTTTTTTTAATTTTTGATGTTATCAAGTTGATATTATTTTCTTTTACAGCTTCGCAAATATGACACTCTCTTAAACTGGGGTGACTATGAGAGTATTGGTATGTATTTTAGATGGTTTAAACTATTTGTTCCATTCCCGATTAATGGAAACGCTGCTACTCCTGCTCCAAGCCCGATTGTTCCCGCTCCAAACCCGGTTGTTCCCGCTAAAATACATGTTGTTCAAGTTTAATTTGACTGAATCGAGAGCTGAGAGAGGAAGTCTTATGGATGCTCTTAAACATTCTGTAACCAATCATACCAAAGCAGCCACATATAACACATAAAGGGTCCACCAGCAATGTCTACGAAATGAACGAAATGCTCTCGTTGTGGTGGCTGCCACAACTCTATTTTGCGCACAGATTTGGTAGACCCTTTACTTGCTGTCTGCTATCTCTCTCTTCCCTTCAAAGTGGTATGAGGCCATTGTGCTTCAAGGTAAGAGTCTAGACCACTACAAAGATTGTGTCCATCTTCATTTGCTACATGGTTGGGGTCGTGTTCAGTGGAGGTTTGATACTCACTCAGCTCTATTACTCCCTCATTATGTGTTTGAGATATTTCTATGAGTGGAAGACACTCATCCACAACCTTGTCTTCATTCTACATCATTTGTTCCTCAATCTTACCCAACGACATCATATGACGAGGATGTTCTTGGGTTATCTCGTTTTGACAATAACCACATATCAGAGAGCCATATTGGTTGAAGATCAGACTGATTTGACCACTGCTCATATATAACTACAAATTTCAAACTTCTAGTATACGTCTTTTTTTTCTGTTGTTTCTTTAGCTCAACTGATTTTCCGTTGGGATTGGGCTTCGATAATGAAAGAACAACGTTTAATTACCTTCGCATTTTCCTTTTCTATCTTATATATATATATATATATATAATCATGTGATACATATACACATACCCATAATATATGGATATATATGGTTATAACACACATTATGCTAATTTGAAAAAATCAAGCCGAACTTTATCGCATCAAGACAAGAAATATCTCTTTATGTAATGGCAATAGCAGTTATCTCATGTATCTAATTATTTTTTGAAATAATTTTGGTTACATATAACCACCATCTATTGATTCGAGTGTCACTGCCTGGTTAGTGAATTATTGATTTCTTGTTTAGCAAATTCGGAATAAATGGCCACCTAGACCCAGTGGGTCTCTTTCCTTTTAATGCTTTCTCCCTTCAACTCTCGAGTCTAATTTTAGGTTCAGGAACGGAAGAGGAAGTCTATTGGCCATATTGATAATGAATGCATTTAATTGTGTTTTTAATTCAACTAATAATATGATAATAGATTGTAAGTATAGACGGATGTCATGCAATTCTATGCGGCTTATATGAGACTCTGGCTTGAAAATGCTCCTGGTAGAGCGAAAAACGGGTGGCCATTTGCATCGATAGCTAACGTGTTAACCTCATTATTAGTTCATTCTTGACCTCGATCGAAGACGTCCATGTAAGATATAAGACAAGTAACTGGTGACGGCATTACAAGATTAACTGCACAACCAGTACTGGTAAAGAGTAACATAGGAATTAAAAAAAAAAAAAGGAACCATAAAGGAAATTAACATCGTGGACTAACAATACAAAGACACTTGAAAACATCCAATATCTCTTTTTCTTATTTCCTAACATTCTATTTTTAACATAACACAATATAAACTTGTGTCTCACAGATTTCCACAAAAAAGGGTGGGTATATTAGCCACCCAATTAGGTAACAACACTTCTGGTGGCGGCGATGAGCAGATTTGAGAAAAGACGGCAATATTACAATTTACATACCTCATTCTACAGCCTACTAACCTAAAAAAAAAACCAGGCCACCAGATATGAGACCAATCCAATCGTATTTACCAAAGAATTAAGATCAGGTAACATAAAACAGAAGGTTTTCCTTCGAGGTGTGCCCTCATCAAATTTGCCGCCGCCATCTTCTCAAATACCCAAAAGAAACCTAAAAACATCACTCAGTGAAACGATTCCTTCTACTCGTTTGCTCCCAGCCTCCACAATAACAACCCGTCTCACACCTGGCAACCAAACATTAGCAACAAGACTAGTCATTTACCTTTTTAAGAAAAGCAAAGGAATGCCAATCTAATTACATGACACTCTTTTCCAAAAGTAGTTATAAATAAATATAAGGAATAATAGCAGACTTAACTCATAATTGCATGTTACAAATAAGCCATAAGATAAATAATAAATAAATAAATAAATACAAACAATAATAGTAGACTCAAAAGGTGTATGCATAAACAAGCCATAAGATAAACATTTATTCTACCTGTCTATGTTACAAATAAGTCGCTTAATTTTGGGAAGTTGAAAGTTACAAGAACCATAAACTTCCCCAACTTGAAAGTAGGGGCAAAAAAAAAACAAGTAGCATAGCCAGAAATGATTGGCAGCCGGTAAATTTACCACCAACGTTAACACTGTTACTTGAAGCAAAAAGCAAAGAATAGTTTACCTGGCTTAGACAATCTATCCATGACTTTATGAAGTGGATCTGACCTCAGACACATATGACATCTTTGATTGCCATAGTCGTATGTTGTGAAGGGGTCATCCCGGTATTGCAATGCCTGTAATTCTAAAAGTGGTTAGTCAATAGAGGAGGGGAATCTGAACATGAAAAAACATAGATCTTCTCAACTCTGAATTGCTTTGGCAGAAAAAGGTCGCAAGAAAGGAAACATCTGTGAATTTTCCTTCCACAACTGCACATTTAAGGCCGAAGATACAAGTTCACAAAAGGTCTTTATTTTTTGCACTAAATAAGACTTTCTCCAAGCAGAAGACTCAAAAACAGGCAATACAGAATATGCAGGTTGTGGATGTAGAGGCAGATATAATTGTCAGAAAAGTGATAAGACTTTCTCAACAAATAACAAACAAGCTCAAAACATTCTCAACATCAAACAAGCCCAAATGATGAACTAATATACTTATTGATCGAGATATCTTTTCTGGTCTTTAGCTGCACCAAGTTCAAAGAAGACATTCAGTTATATCTTCATTTTATGTGCAAAAGAAAATGCAGCATGTGGTGCCAACAATATAAAAGAGCTTACCTGATGAATAGTTGTTTCTTCAAGATTAATATGCGTATAGATCTTGTCTTTAGCCAAAAAAGTAATGTCACTGTTAAAAACATACAAAATAGCATAAAGTATAAAAAAGAGTGACTGGACACCAATTCCCAAATGCCAGAAAAACATAATCTGAATCTTTAAAGCGCAGCAGAACTGTAAGCATTACTGACCTTCGAGTATATACATCCAATAAAGAGTCACTATCATCAACAATGGGGATCGAACTAACTTGGGCTGCAAAGAAAGAGGCATCATGGCTTAAGTATTCTGCTAAAAGGAACAAGGGCATCGTGCCTTGTTTCACGATGCGTACAATTATTGCGCGGGTCATGTTAAAAGAACAAACTATTTAAAATAAATATATGGGGAAAAAACGAAAGAAAGAAAAGACGGGCATCACTGCTTCAGTTTCACTTTTAAAGAACCTTCTGTGTCAATATTCTGCCCCAATACCCTTTCCAGGCTAAAAAGATCCAATTTCAGATCCACAAGCTAAAATAACAAATTAAAAAGCGAAAAGAAAAGAAAAGTAATATGAAAAACTTCCACTGCTAAGTTTCATGTTGCAAATCAAATTCTTCACATAAATAAAATACCAGCTATTAAGCTACACTCAAACATGAGCATAAGTTTGCATGCACATGTATTTTAAATTTACTTTATATATGGACAAATTTTTAGTTTCTAGACAAGGCATGTGAAGAAATTTTCTTTGGAAACAAGTAGAAAGAAAGTGCAAAATAGTTGAAGTACCAAAGAACAGAAAAGAGGAAAGACCACTGTAGGGTGCTCTGAAGTTTTGAGAGATATAAGTACCTTGAATTAATAAATTCAGTGCTGCACTAAGTGACGCAGTGGGTCTCAGCATTGCCAATAGCCGTTGATTTGGCTCTCCAATTTTAGGAACCCAAGTGCCAATGGGGATTGCACCAATTGGTAGTTGAAGTATGGGTAATGAGCTTGATGAATGTCTGAAATAACGGCAAATACCTGTCAAATGGCAGACGTCAAGAACACGTGTCATATTCGAATTTCTTTCATGCATAAACCGACCAATGCACATGTATGAGTAGTTGCATCATTTTTCTCACATTTCAGTACTCCGGAAAGAGAAGCGAGATGCAATAGCTGTGGATTAGATGCATCCTCTGAAGGTGAATGGATAATGGGAACTGTAGACACACCACTTTGCAAAATCTTCAAAGAAACTTCTTTCAGATTGTCATTTGGCCCAGCCTGTAGAATCATCATCGTGTCAACATAATGGAATTACCTCCATGCTTATTGAGTAGAACAAAAAGAACAGCCTTCCCAGGAACCCCCCCCCCCGGGGGGTGAACTGTGCATATTTCGTGTTAAATTAAATGAATAGATTTAAGTGTTGAATTGGAAGCGCCACCATTTGAAGGTAAATTAAATGAAGAGATTAAGTACAGTCATTTTCTGGCAAAGGGACTATATCATTAACTAGCAGCATAGCCTGGCCATAACAATGAATATCATTTACATCAAAATGAGTATCAACTGCATTATTACCAATATACACAAGTCTGTCCAGATAGCTAAAGGGTGCAGTTAACATAAATTTGTTGCAAAGAGAAGTCACTCTTTAGACCATAGTATGCCACTTAAGGGTCAATCACGACATACCCTGTATCCTTGAGTTGAGAACAAGATTCTGAACAAGTCATAGTTGAAAAGATTTAACAATAATGTCTCTTGATACTCCCAAATGATGTGAAGTACACAGAAGGCTTCAGTAATCATAAAGCATAGAAGATAAAACCAGTATCCAAATTATTCATTATAACAAATATTTGTTTCACGTGTATGGATATCTTCCATCACCATGGGGAAATAAGATAAACGTAGTAGATCAGTGGTTCGTTCCATCAATTTAGCATGCATAAGATTAATGCTCATGTAAAATTAGCATGGTAAGTTCAATAAAGAGCACTGACATGCAAAAGACGCCTTGGAACTGCATTTCCTTGTCCATTAATTTGACCACTCAGATATGACTTTGCTTCTTTCCAAGCAGATATCGTGTGGGTTTCAAGCTCTTCCTCCGTCAGATTGGAACCATGATTACCAAGCTGCCAATACAGAGCGAGTATCAGGAACAAGCACATTTCAAGATGTTGCAGTTCTGAAACCAGTATCTAATGGTTATATGAAAGGAGAAAGCCTAATAGGATGCGAAAAGGGAAAACTAACGTTACAGCCTATAATAATTTATGCTGGCAACACTGATAAGAGTCAGACTAGCTGTAGAAAGAATCAATTGATTTTCTGTGAGTCAAATTATGTCAAAATTTACTGAAGCACAAGAACCAATGGAAGGGAACAAAACACAGTATACGAGTTTATTTGGAAGAACAAAAATTTAGGCAATACAAGCGCATCTATTTCCCTAACCACTCCTAATTCTGAATTCGGTGCATTAGTTAAGTTAAAAACAACAGAAATTTAAAATATTGGCATTTGTATTCATCACTTCTCTCAATTAAAAAGTTGCTTTGCATAAGATCAGACAGACCAAAGGAAGATGGCCAACGGTTCAGGATTATTAGTTGCAAGACAATTTCATTTCCACTGTTCTACATCTACAAGCTCTAGTCATATTTATAGCCCACCCAACTTCGAACACCTGACCAGACACCAGTTTTTAGGTCTAACATTGCATGTCACAAACAAATGCGGCAAAACACTGAACTGACGTAAGGGGAAATTATACTCATTTAATGATTACAAGCGACATGCCAAATCCAGTAGTTCATCAGCAAAGTGCGCAAGGCATAGATTGATGGTCATGTAAAATGTCATTAGGGAAAGAAAAGAAATCAAAAGAATGAGGGAGAAAACCAAAAGATTGGGCTAAATTATATTTATGGACAGGACAGGTTACCACATACCTCTCTCATAATCAATATAAAATCCAGTGCGCTAAGAACTCCAACAAACTTCCCCTTCAAGAAGTCCCATAATGGTGCCATAGGGATTCCCTGGAGAATTCTTGATTCAGAAAAATGTATATACAAGAAAGAGAGTAAATGACTGAAAGACATGATGAGGCATCTTTTGGTTTACATAGGTCTTCTAAGAGGAACTGGAAAACAAATAGCAGGACACAATGCCCTGTAGATCCTTTGAAACAGAAGCCATAATATCTCAATGGAACATATCCTCATACACCATTCCAATTTTTATTGACTAAACCATAGATGTCAACTAGCAGTTTTAGCAACAAAGCAGCTGAAAAATGCCAACGAAGACACAGTCATCACCACAAATTTGTTTTACTCTAATTTATTTCAGTTTCAAAATGCCACGATTGATGTATGCACTAGGTGCGAGTAGATAGATCCTCTTCTCATCCCTAACAAGTAACAACCAAATGTTACTCTCCGATTAATATGAAAAGTTGACAAGAAAACCATATTGGTAATTCAGATAGTTCAATAATAGAATGGAAATTAAAGTCTTCCCAGTTATTGATAACTGACAGAGATATAAATATATTCCTGGATATACATAGAGGATATCCAATATAACTTCAGTCTTCACCTACCTGCTCATGCAGAATATGGAATGCTTGCTTCACTGGTAGGTCAACATCCAAAGCAATGACCTGGAAAGAAGAGCAGCCAAATCAATAAGCACAAAGAACTAACCATGTCCAGAAGAACACCAATAGTTAACTAGAAAAGGGAAGGCCAAAACAAAAATCATCCACACCTTGCCAGATTCAGGAAGCAACTCGTAAGCCAAGTGCATTGACATATATGAAGCTATACGCTGCCGGGATATCTCAAAATCTGCTTCTGAAATCCTTGGAAAGGGTTCATAGGACGTACCATCTGAAACTCGAACCTATAGCGGAAATTAACCAGGTAAGTGCCACAAGAATACTAGCTTCCTTTCACGCGATTGGTTCATGAGATCAACAATACACATTATCTAAACAACATTATAACAGTGCCAAAAAGAAAAATGATGAGATTAGTTAAAGACGGTTAGCAAGAGCATATCATCTTTGGACTCAAAAGCTGCACAAGAGTTCTTTTCCTACCATGAGACATATGATAGGCTCTGGATTGTAAATTGTAATTGCTACAAATAAAAGAAACAATTGGTTTATTGCTGTAATAGAAATGGAAATCTGGAATTAGGCAAAGGATGTAGAGCTTTCGAGAGGCTCAACTCCCCAAAGGGATTTCCCCCACTTTCTACAAAAACACCAGCCTCCCTAAAATTAATGTCCCTACCCCCTTTTGTAGTGTCAATAAACTTTATTCTACTAATTCCCCAAATTATCCTCCCCCTAATTACACTATCTATATGGTCCTATCAACATATTCAACCTTTAGATGTTTACAATTCACTAAAATGGGATTAACAGTATTCTTCCAAATCACATATGGGTTAACACTTCTACAACTTTCTTAAAAAGTAGGGAACCAGTAACACAGAACTTATGACTGCAGAAGTCAGAACTTAAATGAGGCTAAAATTAGAAACTACCAAATGCAATAGCCAACGTATAGTACTAGAAATCAATTGCAGAAGAAAATGATGTCTACAAATGTCATACCACGCGGTGGAAGGCCTCGTTATCAACATCCATGTTGGAACCAGGACCAGCAGGGATTTGTGGACTTGACATTGCAGGGAGGTAGTTTCCTTCCCTTGGTAGGAGGATAGTGTTTACTGTTCCTAAGTTACTACTGACAAAAGGTTGATGCTCGTCATGTCGCCATTCACCATCGACCACAAACTTGTACTGTAAGTAAAGTAACAAGAATAATGATGTTAAAGTTAATAGCAAACAGCAAAACAACTCAAATACTTTTATCCTTTTTTTTTTTGGGGGGGGGGGTTGCAAAAATTTGAGTCGGAGTTAATAGCAAACAGCAAAACAACTCAAATACTCTTATCCTTTTTTTGGGGGGTGTGTGGGTGTGGGTGTGGGGGTTTTTTTTGTTTTGGGGGGGGGTTGGTTGCAAAAATTTGACTCATGATTTCCTGTAATAATTCCACTCAACAAGATATCCTCCTTTTATGGAGATTAAATTAAATAATATGGTTCAACCCGGAGATATATTTTTTATAGGAAATGAAAGGAATGCAATTTTGGAGTTCTCTTAAAAAGGACATTGACATGAAATGGTCTAAGGACATGCCTTGTCAAATTAATATTGATGAAAATATATTTAGGGGGAAAAAGGAATATGAGTATAAAAGTGGTAATTTGGGTTGGAGGATATTTCTATTTCAAAATAGAAATTAAATAAGTGGAAAAACAATGGTGCAAATTGCGTACTGCTTGTGGGACCCAGAGTTGCCAGAAAAAGTTTGACCAATTTCCATTTTGGATAGAAATTGAAAATAGCAAGCGCAAAGTTTCTTTACATAAGCAGACAAAAGTTTTAGATGGATGGAAGGAAAACCAAAAAAGGAGGCCAAGAAGCATCACATGAAGATGTGAGGTAAACGGGAACTTATACCCGTTTTTTAAATAAACAGTTATTTGATCGCCAGCAACCTTGACACCAAAAGGGGAAAAAAAAAGTGCCTCACGTATAAAATTTGCCACATCTTTTACAAGCAGCCTCCAAACTTCATTCTCTAATCAATTTAAGCATGGTTTTATCATTATCCAAAATTGAATTGTAATAATATTTAAAATCAACCTGGTGGCACTTCTCTTCCGAGGCTGCCAGTTACCTTATTTTCCAATGTCACACATAGAAATACATTTTCAGCACAGTCATAATCAACATGTCATAATGCAGGTCAATAACGGCAAAAAAAAAAAAATTGGGACAACAAATATTGAGGCAATAGTTAACTATCATCTAGCAAGTCGTATTTCCAAGATAAAATCAAATTTACTATAATAAATGGACATGACAAAGACTTGGCATCACATGCCATCCCCAAACAATGGAAACATGCAAACGGACACAATCATGGCATAGGATATCACTGCATAGTGCAAATCAACCCAAACGTAGCACAGCATAATGGCTAGTGCATATCAACAAAACATAACATAGACACACCGACATCTGAACAACAATTCTAATGCAAATCAACATATAATGTAGGAACTAATTTCATAATGCAATTATTTCCAGATAACATCAAATTTCCAAATCTTTTGATCACATTTGGCAAAAACCATCAAGGAATAAATAGATAACTCTGCAACAGAATGTCACATTACGTCCAAACCTGATGATAACCCGGTGGTAGACTACAAATTGTCTGAAACACAGTAGGGCATCCTTCAACTGGAGTCATTGGCCATTGTGTCCACCTTTACCCAAAAAAAAAAAAAAAAAGAAATTCAATCAAGTACATAATATATCAGTTGGACGCAAAAAAAAAAAAATCAATTACCCGAAAATTTTAAAAAGAATAAGCAAGAGTACATTTTCTTTTTCTTTTTTTTTAAATAAAGCAAGAGTAGATTTGATAAAATTAGAATGACAATTTTTCCGATGCCAATGAATTCTTACCCAGTAAACGAGCCACTGATTAATACATTCCTCCCACCATAAGGCCAAACAAAACGTGTGGGAATCAACACCGTGCCACTCTTGCGAGCGAAATCCATATCAGAGGGATACATCAACTCTAAACTATTACTAAAATTCCCAGAAGAAATCTCCCAAGGGAAAGACCCCTCAAAACAGAATGTCAAAATGTAACCACACAACAAGAAAAGAAACGAAACGAAAATTTCAAGCAATTGCTGCCGAACCCAGTTGGTATTTCGCCTTCTCTATACCCCAAAACAGCTCAAAATGGCATCTATCCTAACAGCTCCGGGCGCGTAATGCAAAACATAAAGATTGAAACTTTGACCAAATTATGCAATAAATATATCAATTCAGAGAGATTCGAGAATTGGGAAAGAGGGATTTGATGTAGAGAGGAAATCTTGCTCGAACGCTGTAAATTCAGAACTTTCCAATCTTATTTAGGGCAAGGAAATTCTAAATATTCTCGGGAGAAATTTATCACAAAAGGGTCCACGGCAAACCGATTTATCGTCTAGTCAGCATGTGGACCCCACTTTCTTCGTACATATCTCAAGCTTTTCACCCGTCGTCTCCGTTTCCAACCACTAGGTTTGAAAAGTTACTTTTCTCAAAATAAGTTAAAAAGATTGCTTGAGAAATCAATTTTATTATTATTATTATTATTATTATTATTATTATTATTATAAATATTGTATTGTAAGATGCACGAAATTTTCGTAATACATTTTAACAAAATTATAAATTCTTGGACTTACATTAAAAAAAAAAAATCATCACTTAAGCTAGTCAATACTATTATGTTTTTGTTTACGCAATTTTGTGAAATACATTTGTTATCTAGAAATGCCGTAAAAACTATAGCTACCAATAACTTAGAATATACTTGAAACTACTTGAAAGCCTAAACATGCTCCTCGCTCGCCAGTGTTTGATTTTGTTAAGAACTTGTTGATGGTGTGGAACCAAAACTAAAGTTGATAATATAGTCAAATCAAGAAATTGACTGCAATTTTTATATCAGCCAATCAAAATATGTCCATGGCATCAAATGTTTTATCAGTAAATACAGTAAACCGGAAAATTAGCCCAAGATAGCCATTTGAAGAAAAATCAACATAAGAACTCCCAGCACATGATATGGAAGATTAATGATACATCAAAAGATCTCTATTCTCCGAACTCAAAAACATTTAAGATAACATGTTCATTGTAGCTCTGTCATTTTAGCTTGTTGCTTTCCCAGTGACATGCTGGGCGATCCACCCCAAACCATCGTACAGACCTTCGCCAGTGAGAGCACTGCAAGCTTGAATATGCCAATCATGGTTCTTGATGCTATGGAGGGATAATGCATCAGTTATCTCAGCAGGCGTCATGGCATCCTTAAGATCCTGTTTGTTTGCAAAGACGAGCACAACTGCGTTTTGTAAGTCCTCATTTGGAAGCAGCTTAAATAGTTCATCCTTCATAAGAGAGATCCTAGCTCTGTCAGTGCTGTCTATCACTACAATAACTGCATGCGTCCCACGATAATATGTTGCCCATGACGTCCGGAGTCTTTCTTGCCCGCCAAGATCCCAGACCTAAGCACAAGAAGAGGTCACACAAAGTAGGTCAGTTAAAACTCGGAAGTCAGATTTGATGAAGCAAGGCCAAGAATGAACTGCCTCAAAAATTAGTTTTTTTAAAAACGTTGTTTCTGTTAATGCAGCTCATGCAAAGAGCGTAAGAAAAACATTTGCAGATACTATCTCACTTCAATGAATATCTGTAAATGCTAAATATTAATTATGTTTAACCAGGACCGTCCATGTTTTTTTAGCTAGAACTAGAATCATTTCTGAGAAAGGAAATCCTCTAAACAACAAACCGTTTTATTGTAGAATCTCTATTCTGATAAGAGTTGTAAGAAAATTTTGGAGAGATGAGCCTCTTAAATCTCATCAAATTTTTAATTCATTTCCAGTTTATTCAGAAATTCAATGTTGCGAATTCCCAGTTCTTATCTTCTATACAATGCATCACCCAGAAGACTACACAAATACAGCAAATTATACAAATACAAAATTTCCCTTCACATACACGAATCTTTTCACAAGCACTAACAGAATAAGAATTCAACCAAATTGATATCAGATCATAATACACGTGTCCTGTGGCTAAATGGCAACAAGAAAATGGGTAGCATGGGGGGCTAAACAATAGATGGGATTAAACAAGGCCAAGATTGTTATTAAAATAAAATAAAATAAAATAAAATTATGTGCAGTGGAGAGTGTGGAGGAATATTGCTGCAATCAACAAGGGAAAACTGAAAGGAATTCCAATTGGATTCACAATGCCATCAGGTCAAAATGATTGTTGTCGTATCCAAAGATCCACATGGTTGAATGTCTAGGACATAGAAAATTTCTATGCGCAGGAAGGCGCTCTCTACAAAAATCTGGGTTCAAATAAGAAATCACCTGTTTGAGGGAATTGCAGCAGGATTGAACAAGACCTCATCAAACAATTTGGGAAAGAACTTGGACAATAGACTGAATCCCGAGATATTACTGTAGAACAATTACTCAATCCAACAGGTTTGGGCCGTGTCATTAAGATGACTCAACTACTCAACCAAAGAGAAATTACTAAATCCAACTGGTTTGGAGAAGGGCATTGATGGAGCCGCATATGTTTATTGTTTTGAATTAGTTAAATTTTAGAGCAGGGGATAGTCTATGGGGGCAATGCATACAATTGCAGGTAGACAAGATATTGACTGTTCAATTGGGAAGAGAAAAAAAAAAAAAAAAGAAAAACTAGATCAGAGGAAAAGGGTGGTTGAGATTTTTGTATTGTGGACATGGGGTACCGTGAAATATGCGGATGTGATTGGTTTGACCAGCTTCTATTTGAAATGGAAAATAGTTTGCAACAATAAGTAAGCTTTCATGTGAAGAAAGTAAAAAAAATAAATAAATAAATAAAAACAAACAATAAATAAAAAAATGGGAATGTTGCAAGTAGAGAAAACAAAAAGGAGAATTCATGAATCACATCAAACCTCTAGAAGATTCAAATTTACGCAGTGTGTTCTTGGAAGGAATATGGCAGTGAAATACTTCTGTTGAGCGTTAGTGATCTCATTTTTTCTCATTCTATTTCAAAATTGAATTTGTTCAAACCAATCACATCCACATCTCGCGAATCCACATGTACTACACAATTTTCCACCCTTCAACTCCACTCATTCTCTCTCTTATTTCAACCAAAAATGAGATGGCTAACAGTAAATACTATTTCCATTTAATAACATGCATACTTCACATATTGTCCAATATTCAATATTCACATGCATTCATTTTACCTACTACCTTCCACCAGAGAGATTGTATTACATTCTGTGGTAGATCGGAAGAGCGTCGAAAATTGACTGTAGATACATTAGTAGGCTTTGCCGTTACAGAAGCTAGAAACCCAAGCCACCAGCTTATTCCAAGTTCCAACTTGATCAGTCAACCTTCGAAGCCCATAACAGACACATTCCATAAACCCAAATTCATGTTTTCACTGGAAAGTTGAACTCCCAACACATTCGAGAAATACATACATATGTTATTCCAGAATCTCCCATGATATCACTTTATATCCTATTCTATGTAAGATTTGATGCAGTATCCAGGGAAAAGAAAGTATGCCAATAATATTCTTAAATTGCCCATGTCCACTAAGTAACCACTCTTGTTATCAATCTTGAGAATTGGAAAGAAGTATGTTGATTGATGCCAACAACATCATGAAGGAATCTCCAAACCCAACATTTTAGGAGCTAACCAGACTGCAGTCTATTCTGATAATCTGTCACCGCTCATCCCATGAGATCCAGGGAACGACAACTGGACATAACAAATATGTTTGGAATCCTATAGGTGGGACACGTGTAAACAAATCTTTAATGTGATATTTGATCCACACATTTTTATTTTTTCAATAATTTAAAGAGCGGCAGTTCTAGTTAAAAAGGTGAACATATTTTCTTAGATATCCTTCAACTCAAAAGCATCCTAAAAGTCATTAATAGTATATATCAAAGCATTAACCTCCACAAATCATTTAAAACCCTTAAATAGCATTCATTGAATACCTACACTAAGTAACTGGACATAACAGGTCATTCTAGCTTCAAAACACTTTTTTATCAGGATCGCCAATAAACTTAAATTATTAATTAAAGGTTTCCTAAATGGAATGCCTCCAGAAGATCCAAAAATAAAATCTGAAACAAAAAGAATTTTCAAGGAGAAAAATCTTTGTCATCCTCAAAAACCCCAACCCTAGCTATAAATAATAAGGCACGTACTAGTGTTCCCATCATTCTTGTGGCGGTGCTAGACTAAACCTTGGAACCAAGAACCTACTCTGGCAAATAAATAAATTAACAAGACAAAACAATTTTATTGTTGCAGGTGATAGAATCATTTAAGAAATAATAATATTGGAGCTCAATAAATGACTCGCAAACTCTCTCCTCATTGTTGTGACCAACAGTTAAGATGTAATACAAGAAGGAAAACAAGAAATGTACACAAAAGTTTATTACAAAAATTATAATTATAATTCTTTTAATTTAAAGCCAGTTACTAATTACTAACAGTTCAGAAAAGATTAGCATAATAATATTCCTAAAAACTATCTCAAAACCCATCTCAACTGAATCAGCAAATCAATAGGAAAATTATTAAATCCATAAATTTTCTCCTAATTACAACTCCAACTCCAGCAAAGAAGATTTCCCAATATCAGAGGTCAGTCAGAAAATTAGATATTTAAATTATATTACCTCGAATCGTATGTTTTTGTAGACAAGCTCCTCGACGTTGCTGCCAACAGTAGGGTGAGTGGTAACCACCTCTCCCAAATGCAGCTTGTAAAGCGTAGTCGTTTTGCCAGCGTTGTCAAGCCCCACAACCACGATCTTGTACTCCGTTGCAGGGAACATCATGAACCAAAACTTCGATATGAGTGCTCCCATCTGAAACCCAGTGACAACCGAAGCAAGGATCTGGAGTTAATCAATTAGGAAAACTCATCAACGATCAAATTCTTGAAAAAAAATCGAACCTGTATATGAACGATTGTGAGTTGATTTTGAGAATGAAAATGGTTGATGATCTTCACTTCTTCGATGCTTGATTTTGAGAACTATTTCGGTTAGAGAAGAAATGGGGATTACTTTACTTCTTATTATATATTTTCTGGCCAAAACGGGTGGAAGGAAAAATTTTATTGGAAAAGAGAAAATCCTCCCCTTCTGTATTAGGTGCGCTTGTCATGCAAGAGACTAGTTTCCCTTTGTGGTGCGATTTTCGCTTGGTCCGCGATATCATACTACTAGTATATTGTTTATTTTTGTAGCGATAGAATTTGATCCAAAGATTCGAATTTTGAAAAACAATTATCGAGTGAGGCTAGGGATGAATAAAAAGAGATTTTTATTAGTTCTTCTCATTTAATGGCATTTGCTGTTCGCATCCTCGTAGAGTTTGAAGAACTTTCAAAGTGAATGAGCTAAAATCATTTTTAGGGCTTGTGAGTTATATATCAAGCATGTAACATTTTAAAACGATGAGAGTCAGTTTTGTTCAGGAAATTGATTTTAAATTGAACATGGAATGTTAAAAGGTAACTAACAACATATGTAGTATTTTTTTTCTTGTAATTTCATTCTCACCCTTCTTCAATTGTCTCTAGAGTTTCACATTCTCCTTGCTCCTCAAAATTCATCTTTCTCTCTTGCCACTAGTCTTTTGGTGATCGGATCCACTGCTATTAGTAGTAGTATAATACCACCCCTCTCACAAACATTGTCTAATTTTTCATTTTTATCCGTTTTAAAATATAGTCCAGTTTCTAATTAAAAAGTAGTTGAAATATATTAATTTTCTTTTATACTCTTATTTAATTAAATGTGCATTATAATTTATAAAATAATATTATTTAAATTGAAATCTTTATTATTATTATCTCTATCTCTATATATAGAAAGAGAACTGTGATTCCAGAATCTTTTTCCCGTCTAAAAAAATTCTGGAATCTCCTTTCCTATTTTCATTTTTCTTTTTCTTTTTTTGGCCAACCTCACGTTTTAATAACTGTATTTTATTTTTTTAAAACCCTAACGGCCCACTACTTTGTAATCTGATTGTGATGTTTATTTTTATTTAGAAAACCAAATGTTTTTTTTTGTTGAAATGGATAATTATTCTTTCAACACATCGACAGTTATCCCCCACTTTCTACCATTTTTCCGTGCAAGGATTTTTAGCCGTTACTTTACATCAATTACTCCACAATCCCTGTGAATGTGGTTAAATGCTCAACAGTTAGCAAGTCAGTTGTTTTTCTTTCACCGTCGACGGTCGTCCAGTTCATTTTGTGCTTGAATTTTCATGTTCTTTCCCTGTTTCTGTCATTCTTCTCCTCTGTGACTGTCTCGAATTTTAAGATTTGTGACCTCCACAAGTTTCAAATTCATGTAGATTTCTCCATATTGTCATGGAGTTCTTGGGTTAAACGTGAAGGCAATGATAAGGATGGCTGACTAGAGGTGTCTTCGATTTGGGAACGGAGGAGGGGCAAAGACTGCACCTTTGTCGTTTTCTTCTCTGGCGATCTTTCTGCAAACTCCGTCATGGTTTCTTTACTCATTGTGGAAAAATCTTCGACCAAATCGGTATGTTCACTGATTTATAAGCATTTTAATTAATGGAGTGAATGAGATAACAAATAAATATGGGTTTTATCTTTTGCAATGCACCAAAATAATGACTTTTAATTTGCCTAATTATGGATATTGGAAAACGCACACAAACTACCCCGGCGTACAATTTCCGCTTTGACTAGCTCTGCTTTTGTGGATTTGTATGCTAAATGTGGGGATGTAGAATGTGTATACAAATTGTTTGGTGAAATGCATTTTAGAAATTTGGTTAGTCGGAATGCTATGATAATTGTGTTTGTACAAAGTGGGATGGACGATATTGGGTTGGAGTTATTTGTGAGAATGAAGTGTTTGGAGAATTATTTTCCTCACGTATGTATTATCTCAATGGCACTATCAGGTTGTGCGAATGTTCAAGACATGGTTTTTGGGTTGTAGATTCATTGTTACGCTATTGTAAGTGGCTTTGATTCAAACCGCTTGAATTCTATTGCTCATATGTACTTTTGCTGTGGTCAAGTAAACTCTGCTGAGAAAGTTTTGAGCAGGCTAGAAGGAGATGATGTTTCTAAGATGATAAAGATTAGAGGTTATGCTAATAATCAAAGACATGGTGAGGTATTGAAGCAATTCTGTTTAGAGAGAAAATCTACTGAGATTTTCTATTGGGATTACACTATTATTCTGCCTATTTTCACTGCATGCATGAAGCTTTAGGGTCCGTTTGTTTATATTTATAAACTTAATTTATAAAGAGAATTTATAAAAAGTAAAAATGAGTGGTGGCATTTTTATTACTTTGTTTGGTTCTTATTTTTGTTCTAAATTTTCACTAGAGGATGAAATAGTTCTTGGAAGTGCATTTATTGATGCGTATATATAGCAAATGCAGCAACATTGGTGATGCTTAAAAAATTTTTGAGCATTGGATGCCTAAACGACATGTTTCTCATTGGAACTCAATGATTTCTGGATACATGTACAATAATTTGATTGAAGATGCCAGGAAATTGTTTGACTGGATGTCTAAGAAAAATGTGGTTTCATAGATTAGCATGATGACAGGGTAATGCTCAGAATGGTAGGCCAAAATAAGTCTTGAACTTGCTGCATTACATGTATAATGGTGAAGAAGGTTTTAAAGTAGAAGAAAATTGCTTGAATTTTGTGGTTTGCCTTGAAGCCATTAGCTATTTGTCAGAGATATAGAAGGGAAAGCAAGTACATGCAAAGATTGTTAGTAGATTTATAAGTGTAGATACTCACAATGTGGTTGTTGGAATGACTTTGGTAGATATGTACCCAAAATCAGGTAACATGAATTATGCTCAAAGAGTTTTCAACATGATAGTTGAGAAAAACACCGTAGCATGGACTTCTATCATTTTCTGTCATAGGGTGAACAAGTGGAAAAGTGAACTAACAATATATATTGCACGCATAGGGACAAGCAAGAGTTCAGAGTTGACAATTTGTTTGAATATATGCATGCAGAGGTCCCTACCCGACCACACGCACGTCTCAGTTACCAAAGTATTTAGAAAAAGTTTATATGAAATTTCAACACAATTGACTTGATACATTCATTCAAGTCTCAACAGGCTATGTTTGTTGATACATTCATTCAAGTCTCAACAGGTTATGTTCTTCTTTTATCCATAGAATCTTTTTAGTAAAAATGACCAAAAAAGCTAAACATTTCGTTGTATTTTCAGTTTATGTTTCAAATGCCCTATGTTGCAATGAACAAATTTCGTTTGCTCCTTTTTACCTTTCAAGAATTTGTATTGATTTACAATTTGATGGCTGGACTTATCATTTGTCTATAAATTCTTGAATATTATGCTGGAGGTATAGTTGTAAGATCCAGTTCTGGAGAAAATTATATGATTAACAAATTATTAACCAAACTAGCCACTCAAATTCATAGACATAGGTATGCCTTTCTATTGCGTTGCTTATTTTTTCCATTCTTTTTTATCATTTTCAGTTCTTAATTTCATCATACCGCGTTGTGAAAGGAAAATCTGTTCTAGCATCCTCCATGGGGCGAAAAGTGACATATTTCAATTCATATCTTAACTCACACACCTTTATAGTTCTAACTAAAGTTTATGGTGCACAGAACTATAATATAAATGAGTTTGGAGAGATTACACAAAGATTTGGACAGCATGATTGAAGATTGCAATTTTAACACCTTTTGCTTCAAAATCAATGATCTCCCACCCTTTCAGGATTACATCCTTATTAAACCAGTGCACGGCTGTGACTCAGTATGGAAAATTTTAGAAAATTTCAAGTTGCTTTTTTCGGCAAAAGTTATGTGTTAAAACTTTTGGGATCTTTTGAATTATAATGTTTGGTTTTGTTTATCTTTTCAGCATTTGTGTGCTTATAAATGCAGGAATGTGTTTTAAACATAATTATTAGATACTCCACAGCTGTGTTTTCTATTCATATGTGGCTTCAAGTGCTGAACATTGTTAAAAGGAGAACTCCACTGCAAATATTTCTTTGCTCCAAAATCAGTGATTTTCCCCTTGTGTCAGTCATTCTGGTATCCTTACTAAACCAGTGCATTGGCTATGGCTCTATTTCTGGGAATATGGAAGTTTCGATACATAGCGAACCAAAAGTTCAGGTAGAAGAAAAGGCTTAATCAGGATGAATTATAATAGTATCAATATATGAGTTATCCCTCTTAGTCCATAGGCTAATATTTTCTCATCATTTCAGAGAGAGAGAGAGAGAGAGAGAGATTCTCCAAGTCCCCTTGACAATACATAAACACATGCCGTACTATTATTGCTAAGTCCCCTTGCACATGGTTTTTAAATTGGGCTTACTTGGTTCTTGAGCGTACATGACTGTATGAGGTGTGAAAATGAAGAAAGAGTATTAGGAATTCATGGAAGCAAATAGATGAGTTATATCCCAAGAGATCTATATTGAACTTGCAGCACCAATGCATCATTGACATTAGCAATTCATTCCTGGTGAAAAGTTGGGAATGAAGATTTTCATTTATCTTTGAAAATTTGTAAGTCACATTGTCAGGATCAAATAATTCAAACATCGTTCTTTATGTAAAATATATTCGGTTGTTGCCATTCATTGTGTCTATGTTATTGTAAAAATATTTTAGATGGGGAAAAAGAGTTATAACTCATGTAGATTGATGTGAATGCACAGAGATAATGTTGTCTAATTTAACATGTTTCTAGAGAGCAAATTTAATTTAACTTTCTTTACCGATTCCTTAGCATTAATTGCTTTGATGATTCCTTTAACAATGAAAGTTCGTTGAACTAAAGGTAGGTCTAATAAAAGTCAAGTTGTCCTAGTGCATAATCGACTATAAAATTAATTAATTAACATTGTTCAAGAATTTCAGTCAATTGAAATTTTTATAATTCTTTTGTTTTTCATTACTTTATTTGCATTTACTGTCTACATTCTCAAAAATTGGTTTTATTTCTATTATGTTGCGATGCACATCGGTTTAACTAGTCCAATTATTAATTCCAAATATTAATTTAGAATTTTTTTAATGGGATTTAGTTTAGAATATATTGTAAAGTTTTGCAATCAGCTACATGTTCACAAAGCTTTAGTATTGGTAACGTGGTACGTTTAGACATGTACGCTATGATGATGAATAAGAGTGAGGTTTATTTTTTAATTTCCTTTAGTTGTGTTATATGCTTTCGCATATAGAGCTATTTCTTAAGAAGGAAAAGTGTTCACTCATGGTAATTCTATATAGCTCTCTAAAGTTACGAATTGTGTTGATCTAAAAATACTTATATGCGTTAATGATTGCAAGCCAACTAATAAAACTGAAAATATCATGTATAAACAAGCTTTTCAAATTTTGTACTAATGTCGATAAAATATTGATTTATTCTATTTACAGTTATTCTTTATTTATTATTTTTTTCCTACGTTGTTTATTTACTCTTACTACATTATGCTTTATCACTGAAATTTAGCCGTGCATCGCACGGGTTGAAAAACTAATATATAGAAAAGGAGCTGTTATTCCAGAATCTTTTTCCCGCCTCAAAAAAATTCCAGGATTCTCATATTTTATTTTTTTCTTTTTTTCCTTTTTACACGTTTTGTTAGATTTCAAAACAGTTTTTTTGTTGGAGGTAACTACCCACTTCCCCACTTTCAATTTTCTGCTATTTTTGTCCTTGCAGAAATTTTAGGTTTGCACAAGTGCCCATTTTTCCCTACAGTATTTTCCATCTTGCAGCAGTTTCTAAAATAATTATCCCCTTAAATTGACAGTTTACAACAATTTTTCAACATTTAGGGACAAGTTTGCCACTATAAAATTAGAGCTTACTGCTTCGTAAACTATTTTGGTTGTAGGATGCTTTTATTGATCTGCAACTCTTGAATCAAATTATGATGCACATAATTAATTTATTAAGGAACCATTTGAATACATCATCTGTCGTTTACAAACCAATCGAATTCATGCATCTCAGTATTCGTGTGGACGGGCATCCTTGGATAAACAAGGAAAATAACTCTTTTTGTTCTGTATTGTTGCGGGAACTATAAGCATGTGGGGGTGATGCTTACCAAGAAAATCATGAATTAGACTAGCTCATTATCCAGTTGTGTAACCTCAAATTAACCGTTCCCGCTCAGTGAATTCATGTACAATTATTCTATTTCATTTCATTAATTATTAACTACAATATTTATTGTCCTTATCGCAATACATTTCATGTATCATTTTCTTGATAAGCATACGGTTAGTTATGTGAATTTACACGTGAAACTAAAACTTTCTATGTAGTTGAGATTAGTTTATTAGTTCATTCATTGGAAATTTTCATTTTCTCTCTGCAATCTACATGTGTGAATTGTTCATCAATTTTTCCCCACACAGTTACAGTGTCTAAAGATACAATTTCGAGAGGCACTTTTTATGACATGAACTCTAACTTAACATCAATACGAAAAATTTAAAGAAAAATACAGAAAGCGATATGTTTTCCCAGTAATGCTGAATTTATAATTCATGGGCCATTGGCTTGGACCGTTAAAACTTATTAAAATGAATTTGTAGATGCAAAATTACAATCTAATGGGACATTTTACTATCGGGTCTTGCAGAAAATATTTTAATTTTTCCAACCTCGTGTAAATAAATACTTTTTTCTATAATTGTTCGAGCAAATTGATTTCGTAATTCGGTTGTTCAATTTATTTATGTAAATTATATCAATCTTCGATTAAGATATAAGGTCCATTCTCACAATATCTCTTGCATAAAATATTTATATTTACTAACCATGCAAATGAATTTTTTTCTTATAATTTTTTGATCGGATTACTTTAATTAGTACTTAATTTTATTTTGAAGTTATTTGCATAATAGTTTACCTCAATCTTGCTTAACTACATAGGGTCCGTTTTACATTTTTTATAGAAAAGGAGAATGTCATTTGTTTTTTAAAAAAAATGGAAAATTTATATTAGGCTGATTTACCTATAAGCAATAAGATATAAATAAATCAGAGCAACATTTAGGAAAAGAAGAAGAAAAAATTATAGGAATTAAAAAGATTATTCCCTTCATTAAAAAAAAAGGAGAGATAAGAGGAGAAGAAGATTACCTTTCCTCTGCTATGGTGATTTTTTCAACGCATCAATAGCCAATTCATCACTGATTGTACAATGCACGGACAAAATACTACTGTTTTGAGAAATAGTGTTGCGTTTTACGTACCCTTCTCATCTTTGTCTTTTAAGTTGAGATGATGTTTCAATTGCATCCTTTTTTTCCATTAATCTTTCTTATAAGCTGAATTTTCTTTAAAGAAATTTAATTTTAATAAGCTCCAACTTATTTATTCTAGACCTGATCCGCCTTTAGAGCAATTATTATTAACTTGGACAAAATTTCTAGAGCTATGAATCGTGCCAGTCTTAAAATAAATTATATGTGATAGTGATAGAAAGCCTACTAATAAAACCACAAATTTACTTATAAAGAGGTGTTCTAGGGATTTGTGATTAAGATGTATGGAAAATACTTTGTTGTTTAAATTGCTACTCTATTTATGGTTATTTTTTAAATGTTTAATATATTTCTTATGCAAAACTTGACCGTGCAATGCACGGGGTACAAAAAACTAGTATTTAATAAACGAAAGAGTGTATTAGAAAAATAATATTAACAAAGTGTTTGGCTAAAATGTGAATTATAATTTAGATTATAATTTACTATGTGACATCATTTTATTTTTTTTTTGTAAAAAATAAACAATTACGGCTTGACTTTTATTTTTTGACTTTTTAAAAAAAGTTAAACTAATAAAATGATACTGTATGACAGATTATAATCTATATTATAATCTCATTGAGTTGCGAAACACTTTGTAAATTTTATATTTCTAAAACTATTATTAGTTAGTAACTTTTTTCCAAAAATAGCGTGTAAATGGACCTATGATCTTTGGGCCTGCTTGATAATCTAATATGAGGCCCTTAGCCCAAAAGGCTCCGGGCCATCTAGCCAGAGTTTAGCCACCTAAGCCTTAATGACACCACTGCAAATTTCACTCCTAAATTCTTGGTTATCTCCGCCCATTCGCCTGTAAATTCCCGTTCCCGTTGTGCTCTGCAATAATCGCCGTTCAGAGTCCACCGCCGCTGACGACGGAGCTCTGCCTTTGAAAGATGTCGCAATCTATCAACCTCTTTGTTTCCCCCTCCCAATCCCCGAAACTCCCAACCCCACCATCCGGAAAACAATTTCTGCCATTTCCTTCTGGCATTTCACTGTTTCCGGTCACCAGAACCCTCCGAAAAACCTCCCTTGTCGTTAAAGCCTCGGATAATGGCTCCGGGGGGGTGTTATCGGCTGCGCTGCAGGACCAGGGTGTTTCATCTGCGCCTGTGATGTCTGATCCAAGCTCGATTGAAGTTGACACTGTGACGGAGGCGGAATTGAAAGAGAATGGATTCCGGAGCACGCGGAGGACGAAGTTGATATGCACGATCGGGCCTGCAACTTGCAGAGCGGAGCAGCTGGAGGCGTTGGCTGTAGGTGGAATGAATGTCGCTCGGATCAACATGTGCCACGGTACCCGTGAGTGGCATCGGGAAGTTATACAACGTGTCAGGTGGTTGAATGAGGACAAAGGTTATGCTGTGGCCGTAATGATGGACACGGAAGGGAGTGAAATTCACATGGGGGAACTCGGTGGCGCGGCTTCCGCCAAAGCTGAGGTACTGTAAATCAATGGAGCTTGGATTTCCGTTTTCAACATTTTATCTATTTAAGTATCTGTCTAGTCTGAGTTATCAGCAGCATATAATTTTATGATATTTTGGTGACTTGTCGAAAGCAAGATATAATTATGCACAGATTGCATTTTTGTCATGATTAATGTAGCTTGTTATTAGTACATTATATATTTGGGCATGCATTTTGCTACAGAATTTGGGTTGCATTTTAGGACTAGAACTGATTAAGTAGATGCAGCCACTTTGACTGGTAAAATCAGCTAGCAAAACCAGCCACAAAGTGGCCAAGCTCAACAGACGGTCCCCAATGCAAGACACTGTGAAAGCGGCTTCAAGTCTGAAGCAAGTTGCTGAACCTATATCACAAGCAATAGGGGAGCATAAGGTAGAAATATTAAAGGTAGCAGTTAGCTAAAAGCTTGGTCTCTTTTGGCAGTACCAGATAACTGACATTCATGATAAATGTTGCTCTGACGTGCACAACCTGAGTTAAAAGCAAACCTGACAATGGGAGTTGGAACTCACACTTTAGTTGACCTAGGAGTTCTCCCAGGTAGAAGTTCATGGAGCCTTGATCCTTTGAAGCTTGGGGGTCAAAGATTTGTTAGTAATGGTAAGCATTTTACAGTGTCCATCTTCCATTTTAAGAAGCAAGGTCGAGCCCTCAATCTTTGAAACTGTACAGTCTTCTCTTCGTAGCATTGGCATAAATGAGCTAAACTAGTGCCTTGGGAGCTAGGAGATTGAATGGGAATTCAGATAGGTCCATGCTACCCCAGCGCCCTTGTTAGTGACTAATGCCACAAACTGATAGAAATACAATTGAGACCTGCATCATCATTTGTGGTCAAGAACTTCATGACATTTCAAAACTAACCAAACTGTTCTGGCTAAAAAGGCTAAAGTCAGTAAGAGAAAGCATGTCAATCTATATCCAATGAAATAAGAACCCAAGGAATAATCAGTACATGCTACCCACTAAAGCTATAGTCAAGCAAAGTTGGTTTTCGCACTACTGATTTCTGATTAATGCAGTGTGGCCAGAGACTTCTTGAAAGCAATTCGTACTATTTTATTCTGAAAGTCCATAAAATTTTCCCTAAAACTTGTCTAAACTAGGCGTAGGAGTTTCTTCTAGCCACTGCATGCTCTGGCTGCACAATAGTCAAGCAGGTTAAATGAACTGACTTATTATTTCTTATTTAAATTTTCGGGAAAAATAATTCTCAATTTCGCCATTGGCAAAATGCCTGAGGAATTATATTGCTCCCATTGGTATATGATTTGCATGTATTCACTATAAATGTGATAGTATAGTTAAGAGTTTAATGTCGATTTCACCTTTTCCAGGATCAACTTAAAGATTTTGGTTGAGCAAGTTCATTTCAGATCCATTATATTGCCTTGTTGAAAACAATAATCTATTAGTATGTGGTGTAATATCAGCAGATTTTATGGTGCCTATATGGTTACACCATCCAAGCAATGTAGTTAATTATTTACAAGAAGCCACATATATTTTGCCAAACAACAAGAAAGGCCAGGATTGTTCAACTGTTATTGTATCTCTGTTTAGCCTAAATAAATCTCATTAATCTAGACTATGAAAATCTTGAAAAGAGAGTTTCAGATGTATTGTTTAATGGAGTGAGGTACTCAAAGTAGATCACACGTCATAAAAATTCCAAAGCAATGCTGTGGTTATAAAGAGAAGTAGGGGATTTGTTCCCCCTTTCATGTTGGACTTGAGATTTTGATTATTTAGTTAAATCTGAATTTTAGTTCTGAAAGAATGCATACGTCTCAGGTTTGAAACAGATTTTTTAGTGGGTAGTTTTTGTTTTAAGTTCAGGGGCCATGGCTGTATTTTGTTTTAATGTTTACACCTGTGGAAATGCTCAAGCATTGCAATTATTTTGAATGTTCAATATCCCCTAATATGAGCAAATGGTAAACTTATACGTAATAGCCTGCTGGGACCTTTTTGCTTTTGAAACTTCTTTTCTTGCTTTTTAGTAAACTATTCTGCATTGCCTTCCAAGGCTTTCTGAAGGATTGACTTCCCTTTTTCTAATTTGGCTGCATGATAGTTCATTGGACAGATGGATAGCATGCTTTGTATTTGGAGAAGCAAAGGACAAATTTTTTGCGTTGCAAACTTGAAAGATCTATTTTTATTTGCAATCTCCTGCTTGAAGTTTAAGTTATAATTTTAAGTTATAATTTTGTATGCAGGATGGTGAAATATGGACTTTTAGCGTTAGAGCTTTTGATTCAACTCTTCCAGAGCGCACTATAAATGTGAACTATGGTGGCTTTGCTGAGGGTATGTAGCATAAAAATCTAAATGAATGCAGTAATGATATATTATGTTAATGAAGTTGAGACTGAATTTTTACGTGACAGATGTGGAAGTGGATGATGAACTTCTAGTTGATGGTGGAATGGTGAGGTTTGAGGTGATTGAAAAGATTGGTCCAGACGTCAAGTGTCTCTGTACGGATCCTGGGCTTCTGTTACCTCGAGCTAATCTTACCTTTTGGCGAGCCGGGAGCTTAGTGCGCGAACGCAATGCGATGCTCCCTACAATTTCCTCTAAGGTTTATACTTTCCATCCATTTGTGCTTTCTTCAAAAATTATTTCTTCTTTCCAAGTTAAATTTGATGATTGGTGTCTATATGTGCTTCCAAGCATTAGGATTTCCAATTCAAAGCTTTGATTTGTCATAAGTAGGCCTCCAAGATGAGCTTTCACTTAATTCACAACAACCTCTTCCAACAAAGTTCGAGAAAAGAAAGTCGCCATCTAATTAGACACCTTACCACATCTGTTAAAATTTCAGCATGTTCTATGATCATGCATGCATGTATACAAGAAATATATTCAATTGATACATTATCTAATCTTAGGATCTTCTAGAAATCAGAATTTAGAGAGAAAGATAGATGATCTCCTATTTTGCTTACTTCTATTGTTCTGAAAGAGTTAAATTCACACAAGGTTATTGCCGTTGTGGAAAGATAAGTAACCTCTACATTGAAGTGACTGAATTGGCTAGTAAATAGCATTGGTCCTTAAATCTATGGTGGAATTCAGTGGTGTTGTGGACCATTCTCTTTTCTCATTTTAGGTTGCTTATGAACATATTTGTGCATTTGCTATTATATTCGAGAACGAGAAATCATATATATATATATATATATATGTATGTATGTATGTTGTGTATAGAAGTTTACTGTCACTTCACCTCTAGCATTTTGTTTTCAGGACTGGTTGGACATTGATTTTGGGATTGCTGAGGGTGTTGATTTTATTGCTATATCATTTGTCAAGTCTGCTGAAGTTATAAAGCATCTGAAAAGCTATATAAAAGCACGAGCTCGAGATGGGTAAGTTCCATTTATCGAAAAAGTGATCTATCTATTACGAAGGTCAAATCAAATAAGCCCTACCTGGGTTTGGAGTTCAGTTTTCCTGAAGGACATCAAATATGCCGTACCAGGGTTTGGAGTTCAGTTTTCCTGAAGGACATCAGTTGTCTTTGTTATATGCCACTTTTCTCAAAGACCCCTAAGTTGATAACTCCGTTTGCCGCCTAAGTTTCATCATTTCAATCTATACATTAGATGCAGTTTTCTTTTTCCTGCTACATCCACCCAGATATCCACATGAATAAACCCATCCCCCTCCCTCTCTTTCTTGTCACTTGCAAAAGCCAAACAGGTCTTTCGTAGCTGTATTGAAAGAAGCCCTTTCAAACATTTCTCATCTAGGTCATATCTCTTGTATTATCCAGTCTCATTAATATGTATTCCTTATGGAAGACCAATATACATCTTGATACTAAGCCATTTATATATGCTGCAGAAATCATGTTTCTTGAATGTTAAAGTCAGATAATTATTCTAGTTGCAGCTTTAAAGTATTGATTCGTATGCAGTGACATCTCTTTGATTGCAAAGATAGAAAGTATTGACTCATTGAAAAACTTGGAGGAGAGATCGGAAGAGCACACGTCTGTTCAAGCATCTGATGGAGCTATGGTGGCTAGAGGAGATCTCGGTGCTCAGATCCCCTTGGAACAGGTTCCATCTGAACAGCAAAGAATAGTCCAGCTGTGCAGGCAATTAAATAAACCCGTTATTGTTGCCTCCCAGTTGCTTGAATCTATGATAGAGTATCCTACACCTACTAGAGCTGAAGTAGCTGATGTTTCTGAAGCAGTTCGACAGCGGGCTGATGCTTTAATGCTTTCTGGTGAATCTGCCATGGGCCAGTACCCTGAGAAGGCTTTGACTGTTCTAAGAACCGTTAGTCTGAGAATTGAGAAGTGGTGGAGAGAGGAGAAACGCTATGAAGCGACAGAACTCCCAGGCATATCGTCTTCTTTTGCTGACAGTATTTCTGAAGAGATTTGCAATTCTGCAGCTAGATTGGGTAAGAATGTTTTCTTCAGATTCCTCTTGTGGTTGTCAATATTGAGTTATTTTCTTCATATTTACTGCGTGAGAAAGGGGAAATCCCAAGGATGCTACCATTCTATATGACCCCAAGGTTTGGTTCACATTATTTGTTATTTACTCAATTACAACAGACATAAAATAAAACACACCAGCAGTGACAAATCAAGCCTTATTATTAACAACATGTTCCATTCTCTTCATTGCTAATATGGAGAGAGCAATTTCAACTATATATTCTTTACAATTACAGCTGTAATGGTGTTAATTTTGGTCTTTCTTCTCTCTTCAATCTTTGATCCACTGAAATTGCTTCACCTTATGAGAAGTATAGATGAATTCATAAGACTTCATGTAGGATGCCATATATATAGAATGCGTTTAAGTCTTTGGATGAGAAACTCTTCCGTTTGTGTTTACTTTTACTCTTTTTCTGGTTTGAAGGTTCTCTAAGTTCTAATTCAGGGCTTTACATTGCAGCCAACAATTTGGAGGTGGATGCTATATTTGTATATACAAAGACAGGTGACATGGCATCCCTTCTATCACGCTGTCGTCCCGACTGTCCCATTTTTGCATTCACTTCCACAACGTCTGTACGTAGACGTTTGAACTTGCAATGGGGTCTTATTCCATTCCGCTTGAGCTTTTCTGACGACATGGAAAGCAACTTGAACAAGACTTTCTCCTTGCTCAAAGCCCGGGGAATGATTAAATCAGGTGATTTGGTAGTTGCTGTCTCTGACATGTTGCAATCTGTTCAGGTCATGATTGTTCCATGAAATGCAACGACATGCTGGCGGAATAGGAGAGATCTTCCTCGACCTATCTATTATATCTGTCAAAATGCAGCTATGCATTGCAAATTTGCAATATCGCTTTCCTTAAACCATAACTCAGCTTCCAGCATCAGATGCTTGTAATATGTAGTATCGAGGTTGTATTTTTTTCACTTTTCTAATAACAAGAATGATTTATTTGCCGTTTTGAGTTAGATGCTTTGCGTTGTTTGAGATATTTAATACTCGGGTCTATAGTTGGCAAATTTTGTAAGGAATATCAGTGTTGATTTGTTCTATGATGTCTGTTTTACCGTAATTCTTGTTTGGTTTTGCCTCATATCCTTTTAATCTTCTTACCGATGGCAGCATATGTTTATATTAATTTTTCTTCTTTTTTTTTTAAATTAAATTTGATTGACTCCCTCAAAGGAATTTCATTTGCTAATAATTTGACAAAAGCAGCACATATATTTGACAGATTTGGCGCGTATCTCTGTATTTCCATCAGGACAAAATGATCACGTCTATTTTTAATTCTTCAAAAGGCATTCTTATTGACGTTCAAGGATGACTTTTTCAACAAATGTTGTATCATCAAGGTTTTCATGACAAAAGATGTATCAACTTACGAGTTGTATCATCCCATGTAAATTTTGTGTGGAGGGATATCTAGCTCGATAGAATTTTTGATTAGCAAGTTAAACTTTAGACTTCGACAACTCTACTCTCGATCGATGAAGTTGTTTTACTCCATTTGGAGAATGGAGAGTGTCTCATTTGTTTTAACGCGACAAATTGCAGAGGAAGCGTCATAAGCTCCAAGTAGACGAGAGTTAGGTGTTTGGGTCGAACATGGCAACTTGCGAGTATATTCTTGAAAAATATGCAGCACCTGCTGACTGGAAAATGACCCCAAGCTTTCTTCTTTCTTCACATCAAAGTTCACAATAAAGGCCAAAACTCTATATTCATAATGCAATGGGGCCTCTTTTGTTCACTTTTTTCATTTGTCAAGAAAATGAAAAATTGGGACGAGTTTCAACGAGTGGCTAGGTTATTAAATCATTGTTTGCTTATCATGTTCGTCCCTCCACGTTGGATAAATTTGTGGGAGAAAAAATTCTTGTTTTATTATTGAAATTGTGACTAAAATTGATTATAAAATAGGCTAAAGGTGATAGTTCAAGTGGTGAAACTTAGTCTTTACAAAGAATGATCCGATAGTCTCGATCTAACATTATATATTATGACACTATATGGTGACATATGATTATGTGACGTGCATCGGGGCACGCCACATGGGAAATCACAACCATATGGCGTGCCTCGATCTGTGTCACATGATCATATGATATTATATGGTTATAGATTATTTTTACATGATCCGAGGTTCAAGTATATCCCCTCCCCGAAATTCCCCCATTTGTTTCAAAAAAATGCATTATCAAAGACCTAAACCTCAAAACTCTTGGCAGTTTAAATTTTAAAATAAGTAAAAATGAAAAAGATTAATAGAAAAGGCATTGAATCCAAACAATAATAGTTGTGAGAGAGCGAGAGAGGTTTAGGTGAGGGGGAGAGCGAAAAGAAACGAACCATTATGTCTTAAACCTTACATTTTCTTATCAAACGCCTTACTTCTTAACCTATCACTATCGTACTTTTATTTTGATCATCATCATCCTTTTTTTCTATATATATTTCTCGTTTGAAACCTAATTTGTTAGAATATCTGCAAATAGACATGTACAAATTTTTATTTATGGTCGTGATGAAAGCAAAAAAAAAAAAAAAAAATTCCATCATTGAGAATTTGCTTTTACATATTCTATGGTCATTCTGAAGAAAAAGTTGTGAATTAGAATGAATATTTTATACTCAAATGTCACCCGCAACCTTCAATTCTGTCACAATCTATATGTGAAATTCATCTATATATTCTACTAAATTATGTTATATTGTATGTGGAGTCATATTTTGATGAAAAATGTGATTATACCTTCGTTTAAAGTAAATAATATATAAAATTATTTTACGAAGTTTCTTGTGTGCCTAAGTAACATGGGTCATTACAAGGTACAAAATTCCATAGGCAAAAGGGGTTTTGATTTCATTTGGAAATTGGAATAGGCCTCATTTGTAAAAGGTATGTGCCTTTTGCATCAGCACAAAGGTTTCAAGTTATCAACCGACTACTTAACTACATCAGTGACAAACTTACAACATATAAGCACTTCATTTGAAATTATATTATAAAAGTTTTTCAAACTGTTTAAAAGTTCATAAGGAAGTTTTCTTTTTATGTCCCAAACAGTCATTGTTCTACTGAATTATTTGACGCAAAAACTAAAAAAAAATCTTTTGCATAACATTGTTGGGGAGGGCGTGAATCATTAACTTGCCCAAATAATTATGATTTTATATTAATTTTTAATGATTTTGGGTTACCTTAATCAACTTGGATTTTGATGCCTCAACCACCATATATAAAAGATTCATATAAGCAACAAAATGACCCATACATAAAAAAACCTCCAAAATATAAATGACATTTTAGTCCCATTCCTTTGCATTCTACTTGTCACTTGATATATCTGCTAAAGTTTAGGAAATTCTTGAATAAGTAATACTTCAATCTCTACGCCCAAAACAACTAAATTCACTGTTTTCTTTTGTTTTCTTAATTTGCAGCAAAGATCCCCAATTTTTTCATTCACTTGCACTTTCATCCCCTAACTTTTAAATCTAGGCGAATAGGTTCCCAACATTTGCATTCATTTGCGCTTTTATCATAATGCATATATTTAATTATTAAAATGTTATAGTTCACTTGACAACCATTTAAATGTGATGACAAAGCAATAACGTAGAACTTAATTTAAAAACTTATCATTCACTTTTCTGGTTATTTGGCAAGGACACTTGTGTCCCTCTACATATTTGATTTGAAATAAAGATTAATATTTTCCAAATATGTGTGTGCGCGTCTTACTTTTCTGTGTAGATGTGTTAATTTTTTTTTATATTCTCACGTGAATTTGAATTTGAAATTTAATTTCAATTAAAGCACAATTAATGTGGGGGAACTCCACAAACTCAAATAATGTAATGAATTTAAGGTGTAAAATGCTATTTTCTGTGAGGGAGTTAGCCCCTCATTTACCCTCCCCCCACCCCAAGCAAATTTTACTTGTCCCACAAACCTTTCAATCCAATAAAATAACGTCACATGTCCAATTCATATTTTCTCCCTTAGTTTTTCCCCTACACATTATTGGGAAATAAGTTTTTTTTCCCTAGACATTAATCTTGCTCTTAGAGCATAATTAATGTGGGAAAGAAATCCAAAAATTTGAGTTCCCCTCCCCCTACCCCCACCCCACCCCACCCCACCACCCTCACAGACTAAAATAATGTAACGAATTTAAGATGTGATATGCTTTTTTTTTTTTTTTTGGGGGGGGGTTACCATTTTCCCCCTCATTTTGCTTGTCCTACAAATCTTTCAACCTAATAAAATAACGCGACGTCTCCAATTCATATCCCCTCCTCAGTTTTTCTCCTATATTATTTAAAAATGGGTTTTTTTCCCTCAAATTTTTTCTATTAGCTTTTTTCCCCCTACACAAGCTCTTATAATGGTATTCCATTTAAGTCATTGCCAAATAGACCTTAAAATTTTAATAATTACATATACGTATTTAGATGAAAGTCAAATGAATACAAAAGTTGGGGACTTATTCGTCCAACTCTAAAGGTTAAGGATGAAAGTAAAGGTTAAGGACCTTTGCTACAGATTACTCAGGAATGAAAAAGCAAATGAACGAACTTATGGACGTGTTTTGCATACCGTTGGAATTAAGTCCAAACAGGGTGCAAGCTTTTTAGGAAATGTATGTACAATAATTAGTGTTGGGATATCTGAAAAAGTTTATCCGAAAGGAGTCCCATCAACTATAAAAGGGATTTTTATTTTCAAAATGAAAAAGAGAAAAGGAGCCAATGTTCCCAAAAGCGTCGAAACAAGAGAAATTAAGGTACTAAAGTGACTCAATAATTTGATGAAATGATACCAGCACTTTCGTTTCATTAAAAGTTCCTACACATAAAACGAAGACCCTGTATTTTGCATTTGAAATCTTTATAGGGTACCAAATTTCACTCCAATTTTTGTTAGCATGGAATCATAATATGTCTTTGATTTACTAGTATTTTCGTACTATATTTATATTCTCGACATTTAATAACAATAAATACACCACCTTGCTTCATTTTATTTTAATTGAACTTGATAAATACACAGGAAATTATTTATACACTTGATGTGCAAAGCATGCAATTCATAATATTGCGACCATCTCCATTTCCTGAAGTCTGAAATTTCTATTAGAAATAAGATTACTTTCAAGTCTCAACCATTTTAAAATCAAGTTGAATAACACACTCAAATTTATAATAAAAAGCACATATATATGACGAAAATGTTCAAAAACTTCTAAAAGGTTTTGTGGTGTATGTAGCCTGCATCAATGCAAACCACATGTATTTCAAAATCATGTCGCATGCAACCATGTAAGATACATGAAATCAGTGGTGGAACCAGAAGTTATTGGAGAAGTTAGTCGTATAGTACACAGCTGAACATTTGTTAAGGGGGAAAATTAGGTGGGCTATGCCCCCGGCTCAACCTGTGCATGAGATGTGAGGATTTTAAAAACTACCAAAATATTCAAATGATATATCATAATAGTTTATCATTTCACTATATAATCTTGGAAAATGATATAATGTCAGATGTTTGGCGCTATAAATAGCGCTAGACATACACATGACATACATTTAAATACGCTATATCAGTTCCGTTGTTCATGTTAACTTACTACAACTAATGTTGCTCTGCGTCGCACATGTCTAGCACAATTGATAACACAAAACGTTTGAAATTGTATTATTTCCCATGTATAATATTAGATATTTTTTATTGTTACAAATACTTTTAACATACCATAAATATGACAATGCGAATTATAATATAACATTTAATGTTATATACATGACTTTAACTTGTCATGTAACAAACTTACGGACTGAAGAATTATGTATAACCTCACGCGCTAAATGCCAAATGATCGTCTATCATTTGTATGATAAATTTTGAATAACAAGTAACGCTTTCTTACTAGACGATTAACGCATTATTACTAATTCCACAATGGGAGATAAGAGTATGTGACAACAAAGATGGAAAGATTATCTTTCTCAATTACTCCATGTAAGAGGCGAAGTATGGCAACTGGCAACAGGTTGTTTCGGATAAGAATCTATAACACAAATCTAATAAACGGATAAAGATAAGAAGTATTGCAATAATATAACCTAGGATAACAATAATTAAGTAGAAAAAAATCATAATTGTTCTTAAATGATTCATTTAGGATTTGAGCTGGACGCGCGTCATGATAAAAAACGGACTCTAAGGTTACCCAAAATCTCACAGGCCTGGTCATTTAATAAAAACCCGGACGCAGGTTAATCCGTTCCAATAATCCGCCACGCGGCAGTCCACTTAATGTGTAAGGAACCGCCACTATTTATCTAGTACTATGAGAAATGATAGTGGTTGTCTATAAAACCTGCCCCGTCTCCTTTTCATCCTTAGCTAAAAATTCCAGTCAATCAAGAAAACACACACAGTCTCACACACTACTAAGACAACTACTTTTCACCGCCGGCGACCGAAATCTCGCCGGAAAATGAAATTTTTTATCGACGTTTCGGATTCAGTGATTTATTTATGCAAATGCTTTCGTGTCTGATCATCGTCGCATAGCTTTTGTTAGGAATTCTAATTTATGTTGGTAGTCTTGTATTTTTGGGGTTTTATATTTGTTGTGATTAATATTTGGGGGATATTTGAAGCATTGATTTTGACATTGAAATCCAGCCTTTTTGAAGAGCTTTTTAGTGATTTTCGGTTTGTTGGAGAGTTTTTTGCACGCAAGCTCTGAAGATTCAACTGACACAACAGTATTTTTTAAAATGCCTTTTCCTATGAGAATTCAACCGATTGATTCGCGGCTGTACAGTGAGTCATCGATCCGGAACGACGCCGTGAAGCCACCGGTGTTCAAATCGAGGTTAAAGCGTCTGTTCGACCGTCAGTTCAACAGTGTTCTGAGGATCTCAGCGGCTGAGAAGCCGAGCATCGGAGGTGAAAAAAATGGGCCAGCCGCACCCACCGCTGCGCCTTTGGCGGTGGCGGAGTTCGAACCCAGCTCGATTTGTCTGGATAAGATGGTTCAGAATTTTATTGAGGATAACGACAAGCAGTCGGCATCCGCCGCCGGGAAATACGGCCGTCACCGTTGCAATTGCTTCAATGGAAACAGCAATGACAGCTCCGATGACGAGTTCGATTTCGTCGACTCCAACACTCCAAGTTCTTCATTTAATGACCCTTCCGATACTCTCAAGGTACAATTATTTTCAGTCAATTTTCCAATTACAAATTTTCTTCAAAATCGTTCTTTTATGCATGATTAAAATTGGTTTTTCTGTAGAGCTTGATTCCGTGTGCGAGTGTAGTCGAGAGAAATCTCTTAGCAGACACTTCAAAAATTGTCGAAAACAGCAAAACCTGCAAGCGGAAAGACGATTTGAGAAAAATCGTGGCCGACGGTCTGGTAACCTGGGGTCACAACGCCTCCATTTGTAAATCCAAGTGGGAAAAATCTCTATCCATTCCAGCTGGTACGCATCCGATCTGGAAATTTATGTATTGATTGGATCCACAATCAGGGTTTAATTTTGAGAATTATTTGTCTGTGCACAGGTGAATATGAATATATCGATGTGATCATAGACGGTGAGAGGCTGATAATTGACGTGGATTTCCGTTCGGAGTTTGAAATTGCTCGATCAACAAGCAATTACAAGGGAATTCTTCAGTTATTGCCCTACATTTTCATAGGAAAATCCGATCGGCTCCTGCAAATCGTTTCAATTGTATCTGAGGCCGCACTACAGAGCCTTAAGAAGAAAGGGATGCACATGGCGCCGTGGCGTAAAGCGGAATACATAAAGTCGAAATGGCTTGGCCCTTACACCCGAGCCGCAGTTGAGGAGCCGGCCAAAGCTGCCCAAGGTTTGGAGGTACCCGATGATAGTGAGATGGGAGAATTGGATTTGATATTCGGTGAAGGTGAACCTGAAGGGCCTGCTTCGGAGAGCCAATGGCAGCCACCAGCAGTAAAGGCAAAGAGGGCGAACAAAGCGGCGATCACTGGATTGGCGGCCCTTCTGAAAGAAAAGCTCTAAAAAAAAAAAAAAAAACAAAGGTTTTGTTTTGACTGCTTAAAAGTAATTTTTTACTGATTCTCTTGGTAACAGTATTTTTAGCATGTTATCAAGAAAATACGGTAAAGAAGTCATTTTTAAGCCACTAATGATGTCTAAAGGTTGAGTATATATATATATATATATATAGGTAATGGGAGGTTTTGTTAGTGTTGTTTCTGGGAACATTTGGGTAAGAAGTTTTGTTTGTTTAGGTGCTCCGTTATTTTTACAGGAAGGAGCGTGGCCGAGTCTGACTGTAAAGGAATCATAGTACGGTGTATTTTGGCAATAAATGAATAAAATTTTAAAAGTATTTGTGTAGTATTTTTTCGAAATAGAGAGAATCTGAGAGGGCGTCAGAATCACGGTTATCCATTTGTTCCCTGTAATCTGGCAAGGAAACGGATGGGGATGAGTGGATCTTGTTTTTATTTGTAAAATGGTTATGGGGTTTCATGATTTTGGGGGAAGTGTAAAAAATAATGGAGGAAATGAAGAGAAAGAGGCCGTAGGGGGTTGCTGCGGTTTAGAAATCCGTGAAGGGATCATTAGATTAACGTGATGTTCACTTTTTGGTTTTGTGAAAATATTTTGCTTTTGTTTTCTTTTTCAATTTCCCCCCTTGTCTGGGGCCTTTTTTCGAAGTTCTACAACTTGGTAATGTTTGGTGGTGGTTGAAGAAAGAAAAACCTAGAGAGTATGGTAAGGGAATGGTGACTTAAAAATGGGAGTAGGTCCCTTTGTTTGGTAACTATGTATAAATAGGTGAATTTATAAATAGATTTAAATTTCAAATTTTGTATATGTGTCGAGATTTGATTGTATCATATGGAGGTAATGATTAAAATGGTTTAAGAGTTTTAAGTCAAATGAAATAAGTGGTTAAATGTGGTATTGTCATGTATCTAAAAATTAAAATTTAAATTAGTTGATAAATTTGAAGTATTTATAAATAGTTACCAAACATAGTGATAGTGTATATTGGTCATTGGTGATGGATTTGACTTCAAAGATGAAAAATTGCATTGAATGCAGCGTTAACTCACAAAGTGTTTGGTAACTATTTAGTTTATAATCTGTTACGTGGTATCATATACAAAGTAAAATATTACGGCTTGACTTTTACTTTTTGACATTTTAAAAAAAATAAAACCAATGAAATAATATCTTATAGCAGATTATAATTCGAATGAGTTGCCAAATACGTTGTAAGTAGTATTTAGCATGACTTGAGAGGCTAAATCCATTGAGAGTTACAACGAGATATACAAACAACCAACTTAATTGATACGTACAGGAATTCATAACTTCGTTGTCACTGAATGGAAATTATTTTACCTTATTAATAGAAATATATTTATTGATGTGATGTAAAAGATAACTTATAATTCATAACTTTGTTGTCATTGAATGGAAATTATTTTACCTTATTAATAGAAATATATTTATTGATGTGATGTAAAAGATAATAATGGTACGTAGCGGGAGTTGGTAAGTCTTCTTTATTTTGAAACATAATTTATACAATTGGTAATTTTTTTCCGTTCATTTTCTTTCATTTAAGTATGCAACATATGTATCCATCTGAGGTTGGAATCTTTTGCAAAATCTGAGCTTTGCAACAAATAAGTAGGAAACGGGGGTGTGCAAATGGATGTATAAAACATGTAGTACTAATAGAGACCTTTGTGTACACATTGGGATTGTGGGTGGTAAAATTTACGTCCCAACCAAAGAATATTGACTTTCTTGGGCTTTTACTTTTGGCCATACCGTACCCTCCATTAACAAAATTTAATTTTGGTTACTTCACTTAACAATACTAACCAAATAATAATAATAATAATAATAATAATAATACGTGCTTGTTGGTCAAGACTTGGAGGAAATTCTATTCGGGGTTCTTTAGTCAAGTTTGGAATTTGCTTAACATAAAAAATTTGATTTTTCTTTTATTTTGCAAGTCAAATTCGAACGTCACATATATATATATATATATTTTTTATAGTCTCACTCCCTCCACACAAAAGAATAAATAAAATATAACTGATTGTGATTGCGTGAAAAAATTATGTCCATACATTTTTTTAAAGAGTCTTCACAAGCCCCACATTTAATTATATTCATTATTTAATATTAAGATATATCACATGAGACGGTGATGATCACCCTAATGATAATAGCACTATTTTAAAAAAAAATATTTTGAACACCAATAGATTTAGAAGGGGTATATTTCATTTGTATAGTGGGCGCGAGCTTCCTGTAAGAGTTTTATTACTGGACTGCAAAATAACATGAATATAAAAATGTAATGCTAACAAATCTAATCCAATCCAATCCAATCCAATAGGACCATTGTAGCGTAACAATTGGCTCGGCAGATATCTCTAATCTGCTGCCACCTACAACTCCAAATTATATATTTCGTTCATGGGCTCTTATATTTAATTATTATTTTCTTCGTTATTTTATGGAGTTTATAAGTAATCATAATATATATTTCACAATCATTAATGGTCTTTCCTTTAGCTAATACACTGTGCTGGCCATATTTTATTCTCTGGCAGAGAAAGTTGTTGGGGTCCGATTATTACAAATAGAAGTTGTGGGGCCATTCCCTATTCTTTCCAATGGAAGTGGGCTCTCTTTAGAAAGCAACCCCAAACCTAACGCGTGCTCTCTTTCTCGCACACACTCTTCCTTGAAATGTTGTTAAATTTGAATTATTTCTGATTATTTTGCTTATTATTATTTTCTACAAGTAATGCTATTTATTCATATTAGCTAATTTACTCGTGTGTTGTACATAAAATACATATACATCTCTAAAATAAATTAAAACAAATAATTAATTAGACAGAAAAAAATAAAAGTGATATACATTCATTAACCAGATCACTCGAACTAAAAATTAACTACAAGAAAAATATATGTAACTACTTTTAAAATTGATATTTTATGTTAATTGATCGATTGCTGGCAAATATATATGTGCAATATATATATATACTTGTATACTTACCCGATTAGGCGGCCTAAAAGTTACTTTGATTATTCAAATATAAAATGAAAGAGATAATTACCAATTTAATTGCTGCACTTACCCAATTAAAATTAAGAAAAGATATAATTAAGAATTTAAATGATACACTTACTTGATTAATCGAAATCTTAAGCATCTTTAAAGGCCAAAAGTTCCACCTCAACAATTAAAAGATGATTAAAATTTACTATGAAAAATTTAAAAATGTAATAAACAAATTTATGAAAATTTGACAAAAAAAATAAAAATTAATGTGAGTAGATAAATAGATTATTAAAAATTACAATGAAAAATTAAAAAAGTAACCCACTATTTAGTATTATCCTATTATTATTATTATTAGGGTGAACGAAAAAAAAAAAGAAAAATAAATGAGACATCAGCTTGACATTATCATGACATCAAATTCATAATTCCCTTAGGATGTCAGTTAGTTTTAGATTGGAAAAATTAACAAATCACTTAGTTAGTATTATAAATATAAAATATATAGATAGATTGTTATTAGAGTGAACAAAAATAAAAAGAAAAATAAATGAGACATGACAGCATTATGACATCATATTTCTAATTCGCTTAGGATGCTAGTTTTTAGATGGGAAAAATTAACTCACCACTTAGTTAGTATTATAAATATATAGATTAGACATCAATTTCTAATCTAATTGACATTTGTTTTTAGAAAATGAGTAGATATATTTACAAATACTACCTTACAACATTCACTTCTTCAATTCCCAATAAACAAAATGGTAACTAGATTAAATACTGATTTCCTTTTAGACAAAAAAAATTATTGTTCATTTTTTGCTAGCGGCACTCGTTCTCTTTAGAAAGCAATCCTAAACCTCAGACGCACAGATATTAATGAAAAAAAAGAAGTTGAATTTGAATAATTTTTGGTTAACTTGTTTATTGTTTATCTAAATTATTATTAACAAGTTTGAGTAAGTAAAAGGAGGCCAACTAATTGATAAGCTGGGACGAAATTTGTATACAGCATATTTAAGCAAATTATTGGAGATTGATTAGGAACAGTGAGAATCTCTAGGTGAGCAGATTGTGAATAATTGGTAATCACCTAAATTAATTAATTAATTTATTATTATTTAACCACTAAACTAATCCACAGGAAGACAGGCTATCTGTTAGTAAGAAGACATATAAGGTAATAATAGATAATTTTGTCATGAAAATAATTATTTTGCTTTTGTTGGATTGGTAAGAAAAAACTAGTGAAAGCAATTATATACACATCAACAAATTTTAACCAACCAATATTAGAAATTAATCCGTATAAAACCTGAATTTTGACAGTTATTACTCAATCTCAACTAGAAATTTTATAGGATAGATGCAACTTTCTCTATTAATTCTTTCTTACTACATATAGATCGATATATATATTTTCCCAAATTACTCACTGGTACATGTGTGTTTCAGTGTTTGTACATAAGCCCAAGACCGTCTTAGAATGCAACAAAAACCCAAACTAACAGGGTAACATCCTAACTCATGACGGAGTGTTTTTAGTAAGAGAAAAACATCGTCCCTCAAGAATTGACATTGCAAGAGCACAAACAAAAGAAAAGGTCACTTAAGTTCGACGTCCAACTGTCATAATGTTTCGTTGGTGTTCAATACAGTAGGAAAACAAGATCCCCATATAATATAAGAGATAAATCACAAATAGAGGTAGATTTGATACAAAATGGCATGAGTTTTCAAAGACAAGGAACGAACCAGACAACTCCTGTTTTACGTACTCATTGCATACATGCAAAATGTAATTGCAGATTAAACACAACAGAATTTTCACTTTTCACTCCATTGACATACGGTGGCACGAAATCAAAAACCTGGATCATGCATTAAAGTCAAAATGTTGGCTTCGGCTCATTCCTTTCCATCAGCAGCACGAAGAGAACCAAGTTGAACTGGTGCTTGTGTTCCCACAACTTTTGATGACCCGTAGACAGATATATCACTGCCCCGGCCTCTCTCTTTCTCGATTTGTTCTTTAATCCAGAAATAAGTGATTCTGAGTCCATCCTGCACGGTAGAGAACACAAGGATGAAATCAGTGAAGTGAATGATATGTCACAAAGGGTTCAGTTGATGAACGCAAAAGGAGGAGAAAATAAAAGAGAAGACCCCAGACACGTCACCTTCAGTTTCATAGAAGGAGCCCAGCCGAGCTTTTCCTTGATTAAAGTGTTGTCCGAGTTTCGACCTCGTACACCCTCAGGACCAGGTATGTGATGAATAGGGAGCTTTTTGTCCTCAAAGCTTAGGACAATCTCAGCCATCTCATTCATGCTGACCATCTCATCACTTCCGATGTTTACTGGCTCTCGGAAGTCGGATTTTGTCAATCTGAACTTGTAAAAACAATTCAATTAATCTTCGAAACGAGCAAATAGAATCTCTGAAATAAGGAACTTTGGGCAAATTTCACTCCAGTTACAGATAGACAGCGGCCATCTATAGGATAACAGGAGCCGGGTTAATGGCTATGGAATAAGAATTATGTGTTAGAGAGGAGCAACTTGGTACATGTCAAAAACTGAAGCATTAGCAAAAAAGGTTGCGTTTCTTTATGGTTAGCAGCATCACTTTTTTTAGTATTAAGATTCTTCTTTCGAACAGTGTTCTATAAAAGTCAGGAAACAAACTCACATCTCTAAAAGTCAAGATACCTTAAGACACCCTCTACGCATTCGTCAATGAAGGTGAAAGATCGTGTTTGTAGACCATCTCCCCACATCTCAAATTTATCAGTGGATGTAATGGCTTTCCTACAGAAGGCAGCAGGCGCCTTCTCCCTCCCACCTGCAAAAATTTTATGAGAAAATAAAAAATAAAGGAAAAATGTCAAATGAAGGAGAAGGACCACTTAAAAAGCGAAAGAGAAAAAAGAAATAGTAGGCATCTTCAATTTTACCTTTCCATGTCCCAAATGGACCATAAATGTTATGGAACCGTCCAATTCGGCACTCAATGCCAAAATCCTTGTTATAGTGTTTACATAATTCTTCTGTTGCCAGCTTCTCTAATCCATAAGCATCTTGAGGCTGAAAATAAAGCAAGATAACTCATGTTAGTAACGGTACAACATCTTAACTCAATGAATTTTACAAGAGAAAAGCACCTCTGCAGGCCAAGCATCAGACTCCTTCAAGCTCACGTTGGTATCCAACTGTTTGAATTCAGGATAGATACAAGCACTGGAGGCATAAAAAAACCTGAATCCAAATTGGAGGATTCAATATTAAGATTTGCACGCACAAAGATGTGCCTCAAGGAATTTATTTCATAGAAAACTCAGCACTGATAACAGAGAAACAAATTTGATCTCTGTTCAGAACGTAGTGAGGACCCAATTGGATTGTGTGAAGGATTTTAACAACAATTTTGAGGTGGCTTCATGCCATGGTAAAATTGAACTTATTTCAGAAAAGAATGTCAATTTATAGATTGTTAAATTCTATCTCAAAAGTTGTCACTTCAGTAAATAATAGTTCATAGAATTCCAAGACGAAAACAAAGTGATGAAAAATATCTCCAAAGAAACCTGAAAAGCTGAATCTACTATTCTCTTCTGTATGCAATACTCTTTCTTATTCACCAACATCAGAAGTGAAAACAAACATTATCATATCATGACTTTCGAGTTAATGGATGCTACCCCCTGTATCAATTACCAGTCTCATGCTACCAGAACAAAATGCTAAATATAATGACAGAACTGAAATCAAGAAGATTAAAGAAATGTAACCTCTTTACTCCATTGATCCTTGCAGCCTCGATCATGTTAAAACTGATCATCGTATTGTTATACATGATGACAGAGTGATTTGACTGAATAAATCCCATCCCTCCCATATCTGCAGCGAGATTGAACACGTGATCAACTCCTTGGGTAACTTTCAAACAGTTATCCATCACCCTAAGATCAACAAGATGGAACTCATGACAGAACATATCCTCAGTCATGTGCTCATTTTTCTTCCAGTCTGAAGCAATTATATAGTGGCCTTCACTCTTCAGACGCCTGGCGATGTGCGAGGCAATGAATCCACCAGCTCCAGTAATGGAAATACGGAGCTTTTCTGTAGGCCAGTAGGGTTCTCTCTCAAGGTTCTCATAGGTGTACGAACCATAGTTGGTCTCACCGGTGCTTCCCATTCTGCAGTAATACAAAATAAACAAAGAAAGTACAAAATCAAATTAGCTTATCTAGACTTGCAAATATTTCAGGATCAACAATTTGCAAATTGAAAGTAATTCGAGGAGTACCACCTATAAAAAATTGATAACTTATCATGCAATTAGATTGATAAGGGCAATGATTACATCTAAAAGGCAGCGATTAAGCCATCTTATCAAGAGAGTCTACCAACCAACAACAGTGAGGAAAAAGTGTCGGTTAATCCTCCTAAGCATAATTCAAAAGCAAAAAAGCCAAATACAATCAGAGAGACAAGAACACAATGAAAAGCAAAGAGGAAAAGAAATTGAATCGAATCCACTTGAATTAGGTTTATTCTGTCCAATTTTACATCAATGAAAATAAGCAAGGAGAAAAAAAAGAAGACAGAAAAGAGGAATATTTACATCGAGTATACCATCTATTGTTCAAATTCCACAGATAGGAAAAGCGTCAAATTCTACATCATACAGTACACTGAAAGCTAACAATGAATTCCAAAATGTGAAAAACATTAATTTCTCCGAGAATCTGGAAGGAAAAGATATACACGTCTGGTAATCTCTGAAGGGGAGCATGCATAAAAGAAATGTAAACTCAACCCAAAAATGAAACAATCCCAAAAAAATAAGAAATTGGACGATAACATTCAGGAATTAACATATGAGAGCTGTAGAAGTCAGGATTTTTCGACATCATGGGAAAAAGGCACATCTATATAAGCACTCACTCTTCCTCAAGATTCCAAAACTCCAACAGTCAATAAAATTTTAGGAACCAATAAGGAAATCGACAGAAATTTCCGCAAATACAAGAAATCAAAGAGAAAGAAAGCATTTATTTTCAGGCGCAACAGCTTTCCACAGAATCTGATTTACCTCAAGAAGATTTTGGGTCTTTTGGAGTCTGGAAAGAAATGCTTCAGGCAAATGCTTATCTGTATTTATAGATCTCTATTCTTCCCGTATGTATTTAACATAATATATATATATATATAATTCATACTATTTTTCTATGTTTTTCAGACTGTGGGGACAGAGTGCACGGGATGCCCTATGGATTGCGTCCTTCTTTTCTGTCATTCGTCAATCTACGATTCATGTAGACGTGTTTGGGTCCTCTTCCAGTAATTCTTTTACAATTATTTCTGCAATTACTGTCCCCCACCACCAGCACCCCCACCCCTTTCTGTTTTATTTTTTATTATTATTATTATTATTATTATTATTATATGGGTATGGTTTTTCTTCAATATTCTATATATTGGTACGTATTTGATCATTTTCAATTCACATGACATTCAGCATCATGTTTTTAAAGAAAGAAAATTTTGGGTGTGTTACTTTTAGGAAACAAAAACCTATTGCTAGGACCGATATAACGAGTGCTTTCCCTTCAAAAGAGGTTGGAGGGAGGGGCGGGGGGGGGGGGAACGAGTCCTTAATCTTGTGAGAATTGTGTTGAATTGATGTATATACTTGTCAGAGTTCTTCTAATAGGTATAGTACA
>CAVNYN010238775.1:0-27640 GCA_963692815.1 Nyctanthes arbor-tristis | reverse complement strand
CCCCCCCCCCCCCCCCCCCCCCCCCCCCCCCCCCCCCCCCCCCCCCCCCCCCCCCCCCCCCCCCCCCCCCCCCCCCCCCCCCCCCCCCCCCCCCCCCCCCCCCCCCCCCCCCCCCCCCCCCCCCCCCCAACGAGTCCTTAATCTTGTGAGAATTGTGTTGAATTGATGTATATACTTGTCAGAGTTCTTCTAATAGGTATAGTACATGCATTATACGATAGCGATTTAAATTTCATACAGAAATTTTTAGTGGATTAAAGTTCAGTGCCAATATAAACATAGTTTTACAGTAACATTTTATGAACTGTAATTATCAAGAGTAACACTTATAATGAACTAGAATCAGGTACAAGAGAAGACTTGTAAAGATTTTGAAGACTATTGCTTTACAACTGCGTAAATGCCTCTAGAAGTCAAGATTATAGGTAGAAAATCACCTAAGTTTTCCGTTTTATCCATTCGTGAAAGAAAAGATACTGACTTTAGGGCACCCACAATGTAGTGTTAAATTTAACTTGCTACGTGTGCAAAAAGTGAGTTTTAGGTGATTTTTAAATGATATGTAAGCATACTAAATTTAACCACTGATTTCTCACACATTGAAGGTGTTAAATTAAACATATTGAAGGTATTAAATTAAATTTCAGACAAAAGGTATTGGTTAATTTTTATTTTTCATCTCCTTAAAGTCAACAATTAATACCATAAATTAAACAAAAAAGGAAATGAAAGTATGACAACTCAATTGTTAAAATAGTTGTTAACTTGAATAACAAACTTGACTTGTTAAAAATATTCTTTTAACACTTTTACTAACATATCCAATGTAGCTATACTTTTGAGTTGCTAACTAACAATGGTACATTGAATGCTCTTATATTTTACATTGATGTCATAAAATTCCAATCCCAAAAGAGTTTTCACTTGATTGCAAACCCAGCTTAACTTCATTTCTCATTGATTTCATCAACTACTACTATCAAAATTGACTCCAACTTTGAACTTAACTACTCCTTGAAGACAAAATTGATTGAAAATTTTCAACTTGAAATTATAAATTTTATTTTCTTCTTAAGAATATTATATATTGTTTGATAAGATTTCACTACTCAGTGAATAGAATATAATTTTATGGAGTCAAGAATGACAACACAACCAGCTCTAAAAGTGATATAAAATTATATATATATAGTGTTATAAAATTATATATATAGTGCTATATAAAATTATACATCGTGTTGTGGTTTCTCATATAATGTGTCTCAATGCATACTACATAATCGTATGACACCATATAGTGTCATAACATATAATGTTAGATCAAAACTCTAATAATCTCATATCATGTTTTCTTTTAATCCAATCAACCAAAAATAAAAGGGTCCCCCTTATTTCCTCGTTTTCTTCTCCGAAATCACACGTTGAAAAGTGCATGAAATATTTTAAATTTTTAGTACTATTTTTTGTTTTTATGCTCATGTGGAGATAATGAATTGGTGACTTCAAGCTCAAGAGGCAGGAAACATTTTTAGTTCCTAATTGTTGGATCTAAAATAGTGGATTCCTCTAATCATTTGTCTTAATAATAATAATAATAATAATAATAATAATAACCAACTTGCTAAGAAAAGGGGGATGTTAGGAGAATTCATAACAATAATAATAGTTCAACGTTTTTTTTTATTAGCATACCTTAATACTACTACCTCTGTCTCGTGGAAATAGGTTCAGTTTTTATTTTTATTTGTCTCATATTATAGTTCACTTATATAAACGAGGTTGAATGATTAATTTCTTTTTTAAATATACCTTTAAACAATTAATAATTATATTGACTAAATAAAAACTGATTGAATATACAAAATAAATATATATTAGGAAATTAAGTGTATATTTTCTATTTCTAAACACATTAAATCATGCTCTCTCCATCCCACAAAGATAGTCTGATAGGTAATTTTACATGGATTAAGGATTATTAGGTAATGTAGTTATAACATTTAATTTTACCTTATTTTTCTATATATACTCTTATGTCATTAATTGTTTGAAATATTTTCAATGTATAAGTAGTTGAGTAACAATGATTAATTAGAGACACATATGAATATAAAACATTAAATACATGTTCAATATAATAAGTGGACTATCTTTTTAGTAAATACGAAAATAAAATAGCAGACTATCTTTTTTAGACGGAGGGAGTATTTTTTTAATCCACAAGATTTATTGATTTAAGTCTATTTTCATGAGACAGATATAGTAATAATCAATGTATATGGTCCTCCCATCGCTTGATTTTGGTAGCTTCAAAATCCGCATAAGTGGGACTTCTACAACATCTCTTTTTCCATTTTTCGCCTGAGAGACAATTTTTTTATGTGGTAATTTGATTTTTGGTCTACGAATCTATCTTTGAACTCCAAGCCTGTAATGGAGATATATGTAAAATAAACAAGAGTAGTTAGTGAGTGACAAAATAAATATAGTAAGAATTGTAGAACTACGCATGTGTCTTCAGATGTGGTCTTGTATGATTGAAAGTCCGAGATATGACCAATTTACAGAGCAGAAATTTACTTAATAACAAAATTCAAGATCTCTAAAATGAAAGTGATTAGTATATTGCATGGTAAAATTGAATATTTTGAATTTTTCCATTTTTAGTCAAATATATAAATATTCTTATATGCCCAATGTGATTCCATAGTGATATCAATCCCAGGACTTCGACCGACAGAGTTATTCCGCCACGTGATTCAAGTCGTTCTTTTATGACATTTATATCAAACTCAATTGGGCCACAAAACACAAGGGCCCACTAAAAGCTTACTGTTTTGCGTCCTTCCACGGTGGGATTGTTTTGGCCGGTCGTACCAACTAGAGCGTGTAGTGTAGTGAGCCCGAAGCGTCATTTCATGTAAAGGAGACTAAACGAGGTCGCAAATAGTATCCATTGATTCCACGTGTGATGGATAAAAACAAAAAGGGTTTTGTGGGTTGGGGGGGGGGGGGGGAATAGACAAAAAGGAAAAGAGGAAAAAAAAAAAAAACGAAGAAGAAGAAGAAGCCAAATTTATTTAAATATTATACAAATCATAGCTCTAAACAAGACAAAACAAATGACCAGTTTTAATCCAAAACTTGTTCAAGCAAGAAAAATGTGTGTGTGAATGACTATTAAATACAATCAATTATAATATGTAATTAGTTGGTGATGAAACAAAGTGCAAGTTATTTAGTTTGTGCAAGTAGATTATACATTCAAAAGACTTTCCTTGGCATGCAAGTAGGAACTAAGCAAATGGATTATTAGTTGATATCAATATTATATATTTACAACTTGTAAGTTGATATCAATATTAGATATTTCAGTTATGTAGTTGTAATTGACAATTGTCATTTTGCCCTTCCAAACGTCAATGGGGTGTTGTATGCTTCATTCTAATTATCAATCAATAGAGAAAATTTCCTCTATATAGTCTCTTCTCTTGTGTTTCTCCATATTCTTCAATATTATCTTCAATTCCTTTTGTGCTCTTCCGATCTCACATTATCAGCACGATATTCTAACCTATTGAGCATGGTGTTATAGTCAAAGTCAGTGAAGATCTACACAAGCTATTCTTTTATCATATAGGAGGTATATTCTCTAAACAATTTTTATCTCATTATATTTATACATATATTACTTATATACGTTATACTGCCTATGTCACGCCCCCTCAAATTCACTACTTATTATTATCATTTATGTTTGAGAGCGGAAACTTTTGAATTTAATTTCGTTTTTGTGCATTTTGAGAGGACAGGACTTACAAAACAACTACTTTTGTACAACTTCGTTTAGACTTAGAAAAGATCAAATAACTCAACAAATTATGTTGGTAAGTATTTCATTTATTATCAAACCGAACTATGGGAAAACCAAGCTTTTACATGGGCATACTTATTTATACAAAAGATATTAGACTCATATATTGGTTAAAATATAGATTCCCTTCTACATGCAAAATCTTCTTCCATCCACGAGCATGCTCCGATTCTTGGCTTGCCTGACCAATATTTTACCTCCAACCATCTACAAAATAGTAGAAAATAGAGGTATAAGTACAACGTACTCAGTGAGTAACAAAATACTTTGCTTTACCTTTCATTTGGGAAAATGCTTTTCAATCATGAATTTATGAAAATCAAGCAATGCACAAAGCCGTTTGATGCATGAAAGGGCCATATCATTAGTTAATTAATATCCGTGGTGCGCACACGATTCAATATCAATTCAAAATGGCTAAGATCACATAGCAAAGCCATAATATCACAAAAGATACCACATAGTCAAAATGACCAAGACCACATAGCAGAGTCGTGTTCCACAAAGCAATTCAGAACAGGTAAGGCGTTAACTAATGATACCAATGCAACAAACCAATTTATTTGTCTAATGATGCATCAAAATCAAAATCTCAATGACAATGCATCAAGAGAATCCATACTTATAATTAAAATCCCAATTGTTTTGTATAACGATAATGCATCAAAAATCTATACATGACTTATAAAAACATTAAATGAAAGGGAACCAAAGTACCCATTACTCACCTCAAAGGTTTGCCAAATATTTTTTTTAATTCTAAATGGAAAATACCTCCAAAGCCTTGCTTTTTAGGTTATGATCTTCCTATATATAGAAATGGAGTCTTTTTAAGTGATAAATAGGTGTTTTGGTGGGGTTTTGATAGTGTTCTACCTTTCTTGATAATTTTGGACGAATTTTGGATGGTAAGTGGAAAAGTTGGAGCAACTTGAGGGATTTCCTTAGCTTGGGGACTTTTTGTACTTGTTAGATTTAATTGTTTTCAAAATATATTTGGAATCCACCAATTGCAAAGATAGCAAGTGTCTTGCAACTTGGCAAAACTAACAATTTTTTTGTTTATAAAAATGTCATGTGGCTTAAAACTTGGCAAATATAGCAAGTTTGAAACTTACAATAATGACAAGTGTCTTTATATTTTGCAAAAGTAACACATTTTAAATTGGAGGGATGACAAGTGTCTTAGACACTTGGCAAAAATCAATAACTATTTATTAAAATGACCAATTTAGCTATAAACTTGGCAAAGCTAGCACTCTCTATTAGTTAAAATATATGTCGTGTAATTTGGCAAGCATTAAAATTTCGCGGGATGTTACAGCCTATTAATGACTAGATTTATATGTTATACCGTCCTTAAAGTATTAAATTTATTGTTTATATATAACTCTTGAAATGATATAAGTTATTGTTAGGTACTGCCTTTATAGACAGTTTATGTTTCATAGCAATATATTATATTACTCCCGAAGAAGCACATAAGAATATGTCATTCTTGAAGAATATCACATACGAGTAGACTATATTGTTCTTGAAGAGCAAAAGAATAAAAAAGGAAAATTATAAAACTCATATATGTAGTAATTGATGTTCTTGAAGTAACAAAACTAAAAATCTCATATATATTGATATCCATAAAGCTAGATGACTTTATAATATGACTATTTATGTTCATATTAGCATCATATGTTTAATTTTATGTTTGTTGAAATGTTTATTTTATATAAGAAAGCGCTTATAATTGCAAATTTAGTAAAAGAAACTACAATATTAAAATTCATCTCCATCATGCATCAATAGAATTTTGAGATTAAATCTGTACCTATTGGTGGGTCTTTTGCATGTGAAACAAATTTTACAAGATAAACTTATGAGTCTAGTATCATAAGAATTTACCATTCGAAAACCGGACATCAAATGAGTGAGATATGATTTTTCTAAATAATTATGCCAGTGTTGCCCAGATTATAGTTTAGTCTTGCTGTAACACTCCGTGAGATTTCGAAAGTTCTATTTTGACTCAATTCTCGAATAATACTATAAGAAATTGGTGAGTAAATTTTGTGTCCGGATAATTAGTTGTGACATTCTATAAGAATTTGGGAACATTTTTATTTGCTTTGACAAGGATTGCTTGAATTTATATCGACTATATCTATCGGCTAGTAGTGTTGTCAAAAGAATGACAAAGTTTAATCGAGTAACGAGTTTGGGACTAAAGGATGCTTAAACTAAGAATGCGAGACTTATACTCGTATAGTTAAAAGTACATGGACTTAATTATAGAGCACATTAAGTTGAAGGCTTTATTAGGCAATAATTAGAAAAAAGTCTAAGGACACTTGCACCAAATTCCTCACATGAGACAAATGTAAGACCGCTTGACACTTTGATTGGTGAGATGAATTCCCAAGCTTCCAATTGGACTCAATACCATTGGCCACACATAAATTATCTAGGGACATTTGGAGTTGTTTTTATAGGTGGAATCTCAATGATTTTAGCAAATAGGTGAGAAAATTTGTCCATAAGTAGAGCTAGTCTTAGAACACTACTAAAAAACTCCTTAACCGCTCTCTTTGCCTCCCAAACGAAGTCTCCTTCATATACATATAGAAGCCCTACTTTAGAAGACTATTTTGCTTGAAGAATACTAGGAATTTGGAGGTATTATTCCACTCAAACTATCCAAGAGTCTTTAAAGAACCAAGAACAAAAGTGAGTAACCAATACTTAGGTGCCATTGACATGCATATGTTTTAAAAAGGAAAAGCAATTGTTTTAGTGTCATATTATGATAATGAATGTACTTTGCCCTGCCCGTTTTGTATAGAATCGCCTTGAATTATTCCCACACTATGATTTATCACATGATCCGACGATAAGAAAGACTAGTGTGGTGTTTGATTTGAATTGATAATGTTATTTGTTTGAAACTTTGATAAGGGTCAAGCGAGGTTAATTAGATCTACTAACCATTGTATTGTCATGGCCAAACTTGACATTTGGAAGGCATTAACGCGCTACGAGTAGTAGATAATTCTAGTGCTCGGGCCCTATATTGCATTCAAAAGAATTTATTTATGCATATTCTTGTTTCTTGAACTTATAAAATGAATGACTTTTTTAACCTTGTGGCAACTTAATTATTCAGTTACTCACCGGGTACTTTGTACTCATTTAGTGTCTTTTACTCTTTTGTAGATAATCAACCGAAAAACCGATGAAAGACAAGCCGAAGATTGGAGGCTTTCTTGAAAAGCGAGTAAGATCATGCATGTAATAGAGACGGATGTTTGGGCTTACTACGAGGATACATCGGTGTTCCCAATGTACTTAGGGACATCTTATAAGTTTAACATAAAATTTGAAAAGACAAACCCATGTTCCTTACCTAATGTAATAGTCTAGTAAGTAAGTGAAAATGGTAGAATAAGTAAATGTATGGCCATACATATATATATGAATAAGAAAGGAACATGGTATGTAATAATATAGGAGAAGCTTTGCTTAGTTGGGAGTCTCAATTTCTATGAAGAGGCCTCCCAATCTTTTGTAGGGTTAGCAATCAATGAAATAGTTTTTATATGGTTGTTTGTGTATGCTCACTTTTGTATTTACTTTAGACAAGTTTATGTTTGTGTGGTTGTTTGTGTATGCTCACTTTTGTATTTACTTTAGACAAGTTTACGTTTGCTTTTACTCTAGACAAGCAAAATCATTCATGAGTCATATGACCAAACAAAATAGAGAAATTAAAAGAAATATCACAATGAGTTTTACTGAGATTTAAGAACTTGTTGAAATGGCACGTTCCGTCTCTTGTTTGCACTTTAATAATTGTGAATTAACTAAGAGTTTCTGCCATTGTTAAAAGGCACAAATTAAGAAGAAAAATGGTAAAATAACGGGGGGCGTGACACTTGCATAGCATAGTTCTTATCACTTTTGCTTGCTCTAAATGTCATAATAATTTCTCATACTTCTCATTTGCAATTGAAACTCATACATAAGATCAAAAATGTAAAGAATGATTGGATACAATGATTGTATAAATATTAAGAATTCATGAAAATCAACTATATTATAAAATATACTAAACGTAGTCAATTAGATATGTGTGCAATGAACTTTTGTCATAGACATTAACAAGATTACAAAATCTTCAAATATAGTACTTGATTATACATATCTCCCATGCTAAAATCCAGTATGAATTAAGTTATGTGATCTTTGAAATCCAATATGTATGTGTTAGCACACTTTTACATATGACAATTGTTATTGATATATCAAAGTTACTAATCTTACTCTTAATTTTTATGATAGTTCTAAAATGACAAATTTGGCAAAGATTGATTTCTTGGCTCTTGACATCACTGGAAAAAATTACCTTTCATGGATACTAGATGCCTAGATTCACTTTTAATCTATGAGCTTTTTCAAAACAATACAAGAAAATAATGATGCTACAAGTCAAGAAAAAGTCAAATCTATGATAATCCTTCCACATTACTTGGACGAAGGATTAAAGAGTGAATATATCATGGTGAAACATACTGAAGATCTGTGAAGAAGCTTGAAAGAGCGTTATGACCACTAAAAGACTGTGATATTATCCAGAGCTCATTATGAATGGTTACATTTAAGACTACAAGATTTTAAGACTGTAGCGAAATATAATTTAGAAATATTTAAAATCAGCTCCAAACTGAAACTGTGTGGAGAAAGGATTACCGATAAGGAAATATTAAAAAAACCATTTTCTACATTTCATGCCTCGAACGTGCTCCTGTAGCAGCAGTACCGAGAACGAGGATTTAAAAAGTATTCTGAAATAATCTTATGCTTGCTAGTAGCTGAGCAAAATAATGAGCTATTGATAAAGAACCATGAATCATGTCCAACTGGTTCTATAGAATTCTCAGAAGTAAATGCTATGTCATCAAACCGTAGACATAAACATGAACAATGTCGTGGTTATGGCTGTGGCCAGTCAAAACCATGTTTGGCATCGTGATAGATATAACTCTAATCCTTCAAAGTTTAAGAAATCTACACATGATGAAGGAAAACGGAAATCCCATCAATTAGCTCAAAGGCATAGGATTATAGATGCTATAGATGCGGTATAAAAAGGCATTGGTCACGTATCCATTATGCTGCCAAACATCTTGTGGAATTGTATCAAACATCCTAAAAGGAAAAGGGAAAGAATGTGGAAGTAAATTTCACAGATTAAGGGAATACTTCCAATTTTGATCCTTCAAAAGTAACCCATCTTGATACCACAGATTTCTTTGAATAAACTAATGGAAAAATGCCCTCCAATTATGATATAAAACTCTTGATGGAAGATTAATGAATGAAAGCATCATCTAGTATCAAATTTATATTAGTTATGACTATTTACGTTTTATTGTTTATATTTTACTAATGTTATAGTGGAAGCTCATTTTGTATATGACATGTTATCTTAATAAATATCAACTTAGATGTTTTACATTACTTATTATAAGTTTTTCCTTTTTGAAGAACATGAACATTAATACTTCTTCAAATGACTCCAAGATTGGAAAAAATATTTACTTAATAGATAGTGGTGCAACAAATACCGTCTTCAAAAGAAAAGAATATTTTACAAACCTAATTATGAGGAAATCTAATGTCAACACATAATGAGGTTCTTTAAATCTTAATCAAGGATACACGGGATTTATTATTAATAATACCTTATACTCCACCAAGTCAAAGAGAAATCTATTAAGTTTCAAAGATATACGTCGAAATGGTATCATATTAAAACTGCAATTGAAAACAATACGGAATATCTCTATATTATTTCAAATAATATATGTATACTAGAGAAGTTACCTGCAATAACTTTCGGTCTATACTATATAAATATTAGTACAGTTGAAATGAATGTTTTGTTGAACCCGAAATTTGATGTTTCAAAGGATTTCATTGTTTGGCATGATCGGTTAGGCCATTCTAGATCAATAATGATGCGAAGAATTATTGAAAATTTAAATAGACATAACTTGAAGAACCAAAAGATTCTTCAAACTAATGAATTTCTATGTGTTGCTTGTTCTCTAGGAAAAATGCTCACAAGACCATCACTAGCTAAAATTGGGACTGAATCCCTGGTATTTCTGGAACAAATTCAAGGTGATATATGTGGGCCCATACACCCTCCATACGGACCATTTAGATATTTTATGGTGCTACTAGATGCATTGGCTAAATGGTTACATATAAGTCAATTATCTACTTGCAACTTGGTATTTGCGAGATTGCTTGCTCAAATTATTCGATTACGAGCACGGTTTTCAGATTATTCAATCAAGACAATTTGACTTGATAATGCTAGTGAATTTACATCCCAAGCTTTTAATGATTATTGTGTATCAATCGAGATAAAAGCTAAATATCCTGTAGCTCATGTTCATAGACAAAATAGTCTAGCAGGATCATTAATTAAATGCCTCCAATTAATTGCTAAACATTTACTTGAGAACAAATCTCTCTATTTCAGTATAAGGACATCATATTTTGCATGTTGCAGAACTTAAACGCATCAGGTCAACATCTTATCATAAGTTCTCCCCATTGCAATTAGTTTTTAGTCAGGAACCAAATATTTCTCATCTAAAAATTTTTAGTTGTGCTGTGTATGTACCTATCACTCCACCACAACGTACTAAGAAGGGTCTTCAAGGAAGATTGGGAATATACATAGGGTATGAATCACCCTCCATAATAAAATATTTTGAACCACAGACAGAAAATATTTTTATGGAACGATTTGCCGATTGTCATTTTGACGAGACAATATTCCCAGTATTAGGGGGAGAAAAGAAAAAGGTTGAAAAAAGAGATTACTTGGAATGCATCATCTTTGTCTAACCTTGTTCCTCGTAATAGACATGAACAAGAAGTTCAAAAGATTATCATTTGCAAAGTGTAGCCAATCAATTACGAGATACATTTACTAACCTTAAAAGAATAACCAAGTCTCACGTTCCAGCTAAAAATGCTCCACTTAAAATTCATGTCCAAGAAGGACAATTTGTGGTTAATGAATCTAAAGTATGCCTGAAGCATGGTAGGCCAATCAGTTCCAAAGATAAAAATCCTTGAAAGAAAAAAGGAGCAACAAATCAAGATTGTCATGTTGAGGCAACTAATCTTGTAGAACATAATCAAGAAATTCCAGAAGAAGTTCAGGTACCTAAAAATAATGATAATGAAGAGATCTTGATAAATCATGTTCACACGAGAAAAATGTGGAATTGAAAAGAAATAAATGTCAACAATACTTTTGCATACAATGTTGCATTTAGTATTATGAATGAAATGGAGGATGATAAACCAAAATCTGTTGAAGAATGTCGACATAGAAGTGATCGGTTAAAATGGAAAGAGTCAATAAAAGCTGAGTTGGATTCATTAGAAAAACGCAAAGTTTTTAGGTCTATTATTCAAACCCCTGAAGGGAAAAAGCTTGTTGGTTTTAAATTAGTTTTTGTGCGAAAAAGAAATGAGAAAAATGAAGTCGTGAAATATAAAGCACGACTTGTGGCACAAGAATTTACTCAAAGGCATGGTATTACATATTCCTATAATATATGCCATTATTTAGATATCTAGTTAGTTTGATTGTACATGAAAAACTAGATATGCGTCTAATGGATATAGTCACAGCCTATTTATATGACATGCTTGATACTGATATCTATATGAAAACCCTAGAAGGATTGAAAATGCCTAAATCATATAGTTCAAAACCTTGAAAATTATTTTCAATCAAACTATAGATGTCAATATATGGTTTAAAACAATCTGGTCGAATGTGGCATAACCGTCTTCGTGAATACTTGTTGAAAGAAGGATATAAGAAGGATCTTATTTGCCCATGTGTTTTTATAAAGAAATCAACACTCAGGTTTACCATCATTACAGTATATGTCAATGATTTAAACATAATTGGAACTCCTTAAAGGCTCCAACAAGCAGTTAATTATTTGAGTAAAGAATTTAAAACGAAAGATTTGGGGAAAAAAATTTTTACGTTGGTTTGCAAATTGAACATTTGAATGATCGAATTTCCATTCATCAATCAACTTATACTGAAAAAGTCCTCAAAAAATTTTATATGGACGAAGTGCATCTATTGAGTATTCTAATGATCGTGTAGTCTCTTGATGTAAATAAAGATTTTTTTAGACCGTAAGAAGGTAATGAGGAAATTCTTAGTCCTGAAGTACCATACGTAAGTATCATTGGTGCCCCCATCTATCTTGCTAATAATACAAGGCCATACATAGCATTTGTAGTAAATGTATTGGCAAGATATAGTTCGACCCCCACAATTAGGCATTGGACCGGAGTTAAACATATATTTCGTTATCTTAGAGGAACGATTGATATGTGATTATTCTATTATAATTGTTCTCTGTTAGAATTAGTAGGATATGCCGATGCAAGACATTTGTCTAATCCACATAAAGCTAGATCTCAAATAGGTTATCTCTTTACTTATAGTGGTACTACTATATCATTGAGATTTACCAAACAAACTTTAACTGTCACTTCTTCAAATCATGTTGAGCTACTTATAATTTATGAAGTAAGCTGATAATGTGTATCACTGTTATTCAACATCTTCGTGGAACATGTAGTCTATCTTGCCACAAAAATATCTTAACAGTTTTATACGAAGATAATGCAGCACGCATAGCTCAGTTAAAAGGAAGACTTATCAAATGGGATAGAATCAAACATATTTCATCTAAATTCTTTTTCACACATGATCTTGAAAAGAATGGTGAAATTAATGTTCAACAAATCCGTTCTAGTGATAACTTGGCAGATCTATTTACCAAATTTCTTCCTAATGTAACTTTTGAAAAACTGGTACGCAAGATTGGAATACATCAATACAGAGATCTAAATTGATGACCATATTAGAGGGAGTCCATATACACCGTACTCTTTTTTTCCTTTATTAAATTTTTATCCTATAAGGTATTTCTTGTAAAGGTTTTTAATGAGGCAGTTATCAAAGAATAGTGTGCAGAATTATGTACTCTTTTTCCTTCATTAGAATTTTTTCTCAATTTTTTTGACTAGTAAGATTTTAACTAGGCATAATCTGTGAAATAGTCATCCAATGGGGAGTTTGATGAATCTAAAACTTGTTCAAGCAAGTTGAATGTGTGTGTGGATGACTATTAAATACAATATATTATAATATGCAAGTTAGTGATGAAAAAGGGTGTAAGTGGATTAGTTTGTGCAAGTGGATTATACATTCAAAAGACTTTCTTAGGCATGCAAGTAGGAACTAAGCAAATGAATTATTAGTTGGATAGATTTACAACTGGCAAGTTGATATCAAAATTAGATATTTTAATTATATATGTGCAATTTATAATTACCATTTTGCCCTTGCAAACATCTATAAATAGGGTGTTGTATGCTTCATTCTAATTATTAATCAAGAGTGAATTTCCTCTATATAATCTCTTCTTTTGTACTTCTCCATATTCTTCAATATTGTCTTTAATTCCTTTAGTTTTATAACAACTAGGAGGATCTTCCTACTAGTAAGGGCACTCTCTTAATTACCATCATACTAGTTAAATCACTCATGTGTTGCACGGGTACAAGAAGTCAAGAACTTACTAAAATATATTATTAGATAGTTCAACATAAATATGTAATATTTACACCTTGTAAAAAATATAAAAACACACGTATATATTAATTGAATCAATAGGAATCGATGAACTTAGTAATCGTAAAGTTCATAATCATTTAAAAAACAACTTACACTCTTACATGTAATCTTTCGTACATATATATTCAATAATAGAAAAAATACCTATTACCCGCTTAATTTTAAAAAATCCTAATAAAACTAACAAATTCAATATATATATATAATGCATTAAAAAATTCAAATAACATTAAACTTCCCAATACAAACGGTATAGATAGTGAATTAACGAATTATGATGGATTATAATTTATTTTAGAGTTGACATTTCAAATTTGGTATTTTAATTTATCAATGAAAAAGATTAACAAACAAATCAAATAGGAAAAATGTTTAAGGTTTAATCATTAAACCCAATGGTCATAGGTTCAAGTCTTCTTTAAGTTTTTTCACAAAAAAACAAACAGTTACCGCAAAATTTACCAAATTAAAAAGGCAAAAAAAATCGTAGTGCAAAAGGTACTGAGACTTAAATAGATTAATTAATATATCGATAGATATAGATTTGACTCGAGTTCAAGTCATTATCCCACTTCTAGAATTCTCAATTTGTATTTAAAAAAAAAAAAAAAGAACACAGAACAGTGCAAATAAACTTGTACTTTTTATCTATTTTTTTGTCCAAGGAGAATGATTCATAGATGGAGATACCACTCCAACTAAACGACTGGAATTTTCGGTAAGGTAACAGGATAGTTGTTGATCTCTTCAGTCCAAGGATTATGTTCCTTGACTGGGTTAATCGTCTTCAGTGCACGCCAGACACCACTGTTGCACTTAAATCCCGACCCGAACACAATCTGCCATACTCGATCGCCCTTCTGGATCCGCCCCTTGGCCTCGCAATAAGCTAGTTGATACCATACCGAACTACTAGAGGTGTTACCAAACCTATAGAAAGTCATCCTTGAAGGCTCCATGTGCCGTTCCGTGAGACCAAGGTTGTTCTCTAGCTCATCTAACACTGTTTTTCCACCGGCGTGAATACAAAAATGCTCGAATGCGAGCTTGAAATCAGGAACGTATGGCTTCACGTTCATCTTGAAGACTCGTCTTGCGACCAATGTCATGAAAAATAGGAGCTGCTCGGAAACAGGAAGTACTAATGGTCCGAGTGCAGTTACGTTCGATTTTAGAGCCTCTCCCGCAATAGCCACTAGGTCTTTCGACAATGTGATGCCGATTTTGCCCTCATTGTCCTCTTCTTGATACACACATTCGTATGCTCTATCGTCAGCGCCTTTATGGGTACGTAGAGTGTGCGTCAGTTCGTACTTTGAATGTCGGCGATCGGAAAATCGATTGGACAAGAGGATAGCCGCTCCACCTAGGCGAAAGATGCAGTTTGGGAGAAGCTTTGATCTGTCATTACCGGAATAATAGAAAGGATAAACAATTTCCATGCTCATTACTAGGGCATATGTATTGGGCTGCACCTGTACGGAAACAAGATATACATTTAGTATCAACAAGGCAGCATTGATAAAATTAAGAAACAACGTGTAAAATTGAAAATTTCAAGATGTATATGTATATATACACACGTGACGTGCAACCTTAACATAACTGACCTGCAAAAGTCGTTTTGCAAGGTCTATTGAAATGAGGCCGGCGCTACAGCCCATGCCGCCTAGGTTACAGCTCACTATATCTCCTCTGAGCTTGTAGCGGTTAACGATCATGGCGGAAAGGGACGGGGTTGGATTGAAAATTGAAATGTTAACAACAAGAATCCCAATATCTCTTGGTTTCACCTTAGTTTTGGCCAAGAGATCATCGATGGCTCCAAACATTACCATTTTTGCTTCCTCTCGAGCACTCTTCATGGGGAACTTGGGTGGAAACTCTAGAAGAAGATTACCTGCGAAGGTCTTTTCGCCTATACCAGACCTCTCAAGAACTTTTTTCATGAACGTCATGCTTTCTTCGCTGAAGAAAGTCGAAACTTTGTCGATCACTGCCTTGCTGGAGCACTCCAACGATTTATCGGGCTTGTAGCATGCAAAATCCACCAGGTAAACCTTCCTTGGACGACTCATGAAATAAATTGTAATTAAAACTGCCATTAGACATGTGCATGAAATCACTGTTAGAACATTAATGTACTTAAGATGATGGTTAAACAACTGCACTAAGTCTTCCGTGTTAAAAGCTGAAAGATTAAGTGCAGCAAAAGCAGCAAGAAGGGGGATGATTAAAAGATAGAAAGCATTGGAAATCAGATAATGGTAACCAAGCTTCACATATTTTAGTCGAATCGAAGTGCATTGACTGGATTCTTCGACTTGTTTTTTAACCGGTCGGTCGGATCCGGTTTTGGAATCAAACTTCTTCTTTTGTGACGACATTAATGTTTTGATGCAAAAGACAAATTTTGAGTGATGAGAATTTGGAAGTGAGGGTTAATCTTAAATAGAGGAAAGGAAGCATGGGTGCTCAGCAATGAATTCTTCCACACTACCTTTTGTAATTTAATGCCCAAGTCTAGTCCTATATACTACCTCTGTCCTACAAAGATAGTCTAGTATTTTTTTTCGACCGTCTTAAAAAGATAATCCAATTGTTATATTGAACATGAATTTAATATTTCATTTCTATATGTGCCCTTAATTAATTATTATTATTATATTCAACTATCTATACATTGAAAGTCTTTCAAATAATTAATGAGAAGTAAGGGTATATGTGGAAAACTAAAGTAAAATTTAATGTTTCAAGTATATTAACTATTGTTTCTTAATTTACGTAAAATTACCTACCAGACTATCTTTGTGGGACGGAGGTAGTATTAGACAATTTACATGTGACATGTAATTTTTTTTTAAACTCGAAATTAAAGCTCAAAGTACATATCAAAACTAACTGATACTTATGAAAATAAATGCGTCCTTGAATTCCCTGTAGCAGTTCGTTTGTTACCTGACCAAAAAATAGTGAGGTTGACTTCGGGTAATTAAAGCAAATTATTAGTAATTGGTTTCTTCCAATATGTGTAATCTACGATTACTTCTAAACAAAATGTGCAACAATTAACTATTATTATTCAGTTTTTCTAATCCTGCAAAATGTTACTGTTGCGTGGAATCACAAAAAACTGAGATTCTCTTGAAAGTGTGTAAGAAAAGGTTAATTAGCACTAAGAATCTTTACCTTTGATATTTATTGTGCAAAACATTTGTACCTATAAATTTTTAACAATCTTGCCCTCAAAACAATCTTTAATTGTGAAAATAATTAATTTCACATATAGTCCTCAACCTTTACTTTTTTACTGCTGGAAATAACTATCGAATTTGCTATTTATGGCTGAGTTGGGGGTGATATAGGTAGATAGGTAGGATGGGAAAAATATATTTTTTCCTTTTTTATTATTTTTTACTTTTTAATTCCTTTTGCTTTTATTTATAAAATAAGAGTTATTAAAGAAAAGAATAGTAAGGGGTAGAATTGCCCATTTCATATGATTAAAGACCTTATGTGTGAATTTATGAGATTTAAAGAAAAAAAGAATAGAGACCCAACTAACACAAGAAGCAAAGGTTGAGGACCATATGTGAAATTTAGTTATGCAAAAGATCTCTCTCGTCAAATTTTGCTGTTAAGTAATAATTGCCGCCAATAAAATTAGTGGTGATTACGGAGTAAATTTTAAAGTATAATGATAGATGTGATAACTTTTTAAGAATACAATGACGTCTGAGATAATTTTTGAAGCATAGTGATATATGGAATAACTTTTAAAAACTTTAATTAATGGCATTTGGCATAATTAACTCCGTAAACTAAACGGGAGGAATTAATTGTCTATAGGTACACCACGTGCTTTGTATTTTTCTTCCAGAATTTTGAATTAAGTAATTGCAATAATTAATTTTATTTATCATCCCATGTGAGAGGCATTTAATGATGTTACTTCAATGATTTAGGAGCAATGAATTCAGTACTCTAGACTAATTAAGAATAATCACATGTGGATTTTAAAGTCTCAATTTGTTATTTAATTTGGCCCAACACTCACATATGAGTTCTTAATTGGTCAAGAATATTGAATCGTAAGTGCTTCTGAAGTATTGAAAATTTTTTTGAAGCAACCCGTTCTAACATTATAGTAATCTTAAATTTGATTGTGAGATGAAATCATGCAATATCATATTCGATAACTCACCTTAAGAAGGATCCAAAATCTCATTATAATTTTGGGACAATCTGTTTAATTGGTTATTACTTTTTGAGGAAACTATCTGTTTAATTGGTTATTACGTTTTGAGGAAACTATCGCTATTATAGGTTTTCCAAGTTCTGAGGTGGACGGTTTACGCAAATGAGTTGAGATCTGTAATTATTTGTTTTATTAACTTTTCATTTGAATTAATAATAATTTAACGTTTTGAGGAAACTATCGCTATTATAGGTTTTCCAAATTCTGAGGTGGACGGTTTACGCAAATGAGTTGAGATTTGTAATTATTTGTTTTATTAACTTTTCATTTGAATTAATAATAATTTATCTAATCATCAAATCTTTGATATGTTATATGTCATCTTTTTTGAGAAAAATATGTTACATATCGTCAATTTATGTAAATTAATGAGAAAAACAGCAACATAATAGAGTACATAATATCCAGGTGGAAAATTCTAGTTGGATAAAAAGAACAAAAAAGTGATAAATTTGACATGTGGATTATGTGATAAGTGTTGATGTAAAAGTAATGTGATGTGTTAAAAAAATTGTACCATGTGTCGGTTTTATTAGATTTTTTATATGTATATTTATTCAAATAGTACAACTCTATCCAGGTAGCTCCGTTCAAGTGACAGAAATTAATATTTGAAGAATCATACGATAATATTTTATGAATGAATATCAAGCATATGTGCGGACGGAAAGCAATTATATTGCCATCCAACATTGGATACACTTATCGAGTGTTTGACAACTGCATGAGATTATAATATGGTTTATAATTTGTGACGTGACATCATTTTATGTGCTGTTTTTGTAAAAAGTAAACAATTGCGACTTGATTTTTACTTTTTTACTTTTTGATAAAAATTAAACTAATAAAATGATACCGTGCGGTAGATTATAATCTCATACAGTTGACAAACACTTTAACTAGGCCTGGGCTAGTGTGGTTTGATTATTTTTATTATCTCCCACTATATGTGACGTGTATTTATACATATCACATAGAATAAGAGGCTTTGTTATAAAACAATCAAGAGGTATTTGAACGTTACTTTTATTAGATTACACAGAACCATAAAATGAGATGTTTTTTCAAAGGACCCACTGGTTACTTTTTTTAGCATTAAAATCAAACTAAAACCAAATTAATCTTTGATTTGGTTCGATTTGATTTGGTTATGGTCAGTCATAAATCATAATGAATTATGTCATTGTTAAATACATTCTTTTATTTTATGCCCCGAACGATTCCTTATGGATGTCATTAACTTATTATTACTCTAGCCAGCTGACTATTTCCTCCACTATTTCTTCTATCACATGATTTCGTTCTTTAATTTTGGATATTAATTTACATATGGCGTTCTCAATCATTCAACATTTAATTAGTCTCGTTTCTAACATTTATTTCTGGGTCTGGATCTCTAATCTTTAGGAAAATCTCTCTCTAAGTCCCCACTAATGATTTTCATCTGTTTTGTCAATTAAATCTTTATAAAATGATATTTTTACCCTTACATTGTAGTTAAACAAAAGAAAAAGGGAAATAATAAAAAAAAACTAATATTTTAAAAGGATTATTTTCACTCTAGGTCCCCAATCTTTTAATTTTATATCAAATTTGTCTCCACTCTTTTTTTTAGGCCTGTTCAGTTCTCAACCTTTTATTTATTATCGTATTAAGTCCCCAATGTCACTTTTCGTCTACAACTTTCCAATTTTCACTATTAGCCCTTATCCAAATTATTATTATGTCCTTACATCTTTATTTCCACTATAAGTCCCCAACCTTTCTATTTTTATACAATTTTATCCCCATTATTTTAATAGGCATATAGGACCTCCAACCTTTCATTTGTTGTCACATTACGTCGCTAATAACATCTTCCAACCTCAACCTTTCAATTATTAATTTTAATTCCTATTAAAATTACTATTATACATTTAATTATTTAAATTAAAAATGAAGAACTATATAAAATAAGAACTCTACACATCTTAACTCGTAGTGATAACAAAAAATTCGATCTGCACCAAACTTGATAGATACTTAATTTGCGTAAAAAAATTTATGATCTGAGAGTCGATATAACAGATTAGATCAGATTTTTTGATTCATCAATATCATATGGCGGGTATGGATCAGGGTGGATAAAAAAATCATTTTTAATTTACAAAAATGAAACTAAACCTTAATGTGCTAATTCTAAGTTTTTATATATCCACAATTGGCAGATCAAATCTGATTGAGACGGATAATAAATCGAGGGCAAATTAAGGTGAAAATAAAAAAAAAAGAGACAATAAATGAAATTAGAATAAAGTATCATGACTGTGTTTATTTTTTATAAATCAAAAAATAATTTTTTGGGTGGATCTACCCAATTCGCATTCGCCACGTGATTTATTGTAGATTAAGAAATCAGATCGTATTTGTCACACTGATATTTAGATTGACAAATTTCTTCGACGCAAATTTGATTTCTATCAAGACCGTTATAGATTGATTTTTTTATTATCATTATTTTCTATTCCGATTGTTGCGATTTAGTTGTGTTGGAGTAAGTTATGTGTAATTAACCCTATTTTATATTATTCTTTATTTTTTATTTAAATTATTAATAGTATTAATAGTAAAAATTAAAATGTTATATATGAAAAGTGTTAATGAGGTTATAACACGATAAAATATGAAAGATTGGAGCTTCTATACGTTGAAAAAATAATGGGGACGAAATCGTATAAAAATAGAAAGGTTTGGGGACCTATAGTATAAATAAAGAAGTAACGGCATAATAGTCATTTGGATTATAGCTAATGGTGAAAATTGAAAATTTGGGGATGAAAAGTGACATTAGGGACCTAATGCGATAATAAATGAAAGATTGGGAACTTAGAGGACTCAAAAAAAGAATGGGGACAAAAGTGATACAAAATTAAAAGGTTAGGGACCTAGAGCGAAAATAATCCATTTAAAAATTCTAAATGACAATTCTTCTTCTCCCATAGTCTTATAAACTCTTCGCATTATCTCCCTCTAAAAAAATAAAAAATAAAACAGATCGGAAGAGCACACAGAGACAGAGACTAAACCAACACTGATTTTTCCCACTCTAGTGGAGATTATTTTAGAGAGAGAAAATGAGAGAAAAGAAGAGAAAAAAGAAAAGAAAGATGAGAAAGCGCGAAAGCAAAGGGTCAAGTCAACATGTGTCCCCCGTACAAGAATGGGTGCACGCACATGTAGGTGAAAGGTAAGTATTTAGTATTTTAAAAATATTATTTTCCATTTATTTATTTTTTTGTTTAATTAGATTGTAAAGTTAAAAATGTCATCTTATAAACATTTAACGGTCAAAACGGATGAAACAATTAGTGAGAACTCGGGGAGAGATTTTGTTAAAGGTTAAGGACTCAAGAAACTAGAAATAAAGATTTGAGACTAGACTGATTAAATGTTAAAAGATTGGGGATGCCAGGTATAAATTGCTGTTTAATTTTTCATGTCATTTTGAGTTATCAAAATCAATTCGGCCACAAATACAAGGTCCACCATACGCCCACTGGTTTGGGTCCTACAGTGATGGGATTATTTCGGCCCGTCGTATCAAGTAGAACGTGTCTTGGGCCCAAACCATCATAACGGCATCACCTAACGATTTGGCTGAGAATAAATAATGTTCTAAAAAATGTATTGAGTGAAAATATATATATATATATATATATAAATATTTGAAAAGGGAGTGAAAAAACGTATTAAACATTGAGTTTAAACATATTTAAGCTCACCAATAAGTAATAAAGTACAAAGTTTATATGAACTTTTTAGAACACAACAAATAGATAATTATCAAAGGCTAATTGGTGTTATTTAATATACTAATCTTTCAATTTATTGTACAATTTAACTTAAAACTTTCAAACTTGACAATTATAACTTTAAATCTCACATTTTTGGCACAATATAACTTTTTTTTAAAAAACTAAAAAACACTCTAAAATCCTGAAATTCTAATTATTAAAAATTAATGTATAAGAAATAAATAACTAAATAAGTTAAGCTCACAAACCTTAAAATTTATTCTCTTTTTAGAGCTAATGTTATAAAAATCGGCCTGTCACATCTGGTTCAAATGGAAAAATCGAGTACTAAGTGAATAATTGGTCCAATGGACCCTAAAACTTAGGTACAGGAACATCAGCCTGGGTAAACCAGAAAATTTAAAACAGGGGTCTTTTGTTGTATGCATTCCAAAGCTACAATATACAAGGAAAAAGAAAAAAGAAAAGAAAAGAAAAGAAAAAGCGCTTTAAGGTAAATTTTAATTTTAATTAAAAACAATTTGAGCTTGGTTGGATCTAATTCAACCTTTTTACTCTTGGTCAACTATTTTTTTCGATTCGATAACCGGTCCAATTTTCCAACACCCAGATCATTATCAAATTACATGACGTGACATTTTTGCTAACACAAATAAATTTTGTTTTTTATTTTTATTTATTTCTTATACAATATTTTTAATTTAGTTAGAATATGAGGGTATTATAATATTTTTAAGTTTAAAAAATTAGATTGGGTTGAAAACCTGACATTTGAGGTTACAAGCGTTAAGTCTAAAAAGATAAGGTTAAGTTAGTAAATTACACAATACGGTGAAACGTTAGGATTATTTTGTGCCAGTTAACCAAAAAATAAATGACTGTTGGCGAGGTAAGAATCCAAGTTGTGATTGGTAAAAAAATAGAAAGTATGCTAAGGGGAAAAAAGCCAAATTTATTTAGATTTCAGAGGAATCATAGCTTATACTCTTAACAGAATAATGGAAATATCAACCCAACTAATTAATGACGATTATTTTTGGTACCGTAACAGGATAATTGTCAATCTCTTCGGTCCAGGGATTATGCTCTTTGATCGGGTTAATCGTCTTCAATGCACGCCAGACACCGCTATTACATTTGAATCCCGACCCAAAAGCAATCTGCCATACTCGATCGCCCTTCCGAATCCGCCCCTTAGCCTCACAATAAGCTAGTTGATACCATACCGAACTACTAGAGGTGTTACCAAATCTATAGAGAGTCATCCTTGAAGGCTCCATGTGCCATTCTGTGAGACTAAGGTTGTTCTCTAGCTCATCTAACACTGCTCTTCCACCAGCATGAATACAAAAATGCTCGAACGCGAGCTTGAAGTCCGGAACGTATGGCTTCACCTTCATCTTGAAGACTCTTCTTGCAACCAACGTTGCGAAAAATAGGAGCTGCTCGGAAATGGGAAGCACTAACGGTCCGAGTGTAGTGATGTTCGATTTTAAGGCCTCTCCCGCAATAGCCATTAGGTCTTTCGATAATGTGACACCGATTTTCCCCTCTTGGTCCTCTTCTTGGAACACGCATTTGTATGCTCTATCGTCGGCGCCTTTGTGGGTCCGTAAAGTGTGTGCCAATTCATACTTTGAGCGTCGGCGATCAGAAAAACGATTGGACAAGAGGATTGCGGCTCCACCTAGGCGAAAGAGGCAGTTTGGCAGAAGCTTTGATTTGTCATTGCCAGAATAGTAGAAAGGGGTAACACTTTCCATGCTCATTACTAGGGCATATGTGTTAGGTTGAACCTGTAAAGAAACGAGATTTTTCTCAACGACCACTCAAATAAAGGACGTGTTTGATAAACAGTATTGATTAGTGAACAAAGTTGCACTCCACGTGCCTTCTATACCGTTACAGTGCTAGTTTATACTTGAGCGTCAATCTATAGTATGCTTACTGTTAGTTTCTACTTTTATTATTAATAATAGTGATCACTGGTCAAGACCCATCTGGTATAATGACATCCATTTTGGCTTTCCACACCTTAGATTAGAGTTCAATTCTCCTTCCCTACAATCCCTATATAATTCAAAAAAACAGTGATCACTGACTTATATTTTCATGACACATATATATATATATATATTAATATTCTCTATATTTCAATTTCAATATATTCAAGAAATTAATATATACTTGGGAATATTGTCCTACATTAATTCGAAATTAAAATTGTCTTAAACATGCACATGTCTGTGCAACATAGCTGACCTGTAAGAGCCGTTTTGCAAGGTCTATTGAAATGAGGCCGGCGCTGCAGCCCATACCGCCTAGGTTGCAGCTCACGATATCTCCTCTGAGCTTGTAACGGTTAACGATCATGGCAGAAAGAGACGGCGTCGGGTTGAAAAGTGAAATGTTAACAACAAGAATACCAATATCTCTTGGTTTCACCTTAGTTTTGGCCAAGAGATCATCGATGGCTCCAAACATTACCATTTTTGCTTCCTCTCGAGCACTTTCGAGCGGGAATTTGGGCGGAAACTCTAGAAGACAACCCGCGAAGGTCTTGTCACCCAAACCCGACCTCTCTAAAACTTTTTTCATGAAAGTTACACTTTCTTCGCTGAAGAAAGTCGAAACTTTCTCAATCACCACCTTGGTCGAGCACTCGAAAGATTTATCCGGCTTGTAGCATGCAAAATCCACTAGATATACCTTTCTTGGACGACTCATGAAATAAATTGTAATTAAAACTGCCATTAGACATGTGCACGAAATCACTGTAAGAACATTGTACTTAAGATGATGGTTAAACAAATGCACTAGGTCTTGGATGTTGAGAACTGAAAAATTAACTGCGGCAAAAGCGGCAAGAAGGGGGAGGATTAAAAGGTACAAGGCATTGGATATAAGATAGTGGTAGCCAAGCTTCACATATTTTAGTCGAATGGAAGTGCTTCGACCGGAATCTCCTTCGACTTGTTTTTTAACTGGCCGGTCAGATCCGGTTTGGGGATCGAACTTCTTCTCGAATTGTGACATTGTTTTGATGCAAAGAGAAGTTTTGAGTGATGATGAGAATGGGGAAGTGAGGGTGTTCTTAAATAGACCAAGAGTAGGTGCACTTGTTAGGCTGGCCAACGAAGTGAAATTATCGAGTACATACTAATAGCCCACCTACAACAATGAATTCTTCCACCCTAGATAAATTTAATATCAATATCCAGTAATTTATTATGAAGAAATAAATGTGTATAACATTAGTACACGTACGATGCGATATGTAATGTTAATATGTTAACCTCAAACGTAAGAGAAGCATATTATTATTTCATATAAGCAGATAGAACAGAAGGAACATTTTCAAGTACTTTCCGGAGGTTTTGTTAAAAAACTTCCCATCATTTGTGAGGTGAATAGATACACGCCACGTGTATTTCAAATGTAAATCATGTGTATTTTAAATTTACATGGCATGAATCCATATATATCACATAAGAAGGAAGTTTTTAACAAAACTTTCGGGAAATATTTAAAAGGGACTCTAGAACAAAATTCATCATTGAAAATAAACGCGTCTTTGATTGTCGATTTGCAATTTGTTTGCAACTTGACAAAAATAGCGAGGTTGACTTTAGGAATGTTTGGGAAATTAAGCAAATCTTTAATAATCGATTTCTTCCAACATGTAATCTTCAATATTCATTTTCTCTGAATTTAGAACTATTTAAAAGAGCCAACCACTTCATTTATTTCCCCTTTATGTTTCTTCTTTAATGGACAGTACCAACTTTTCGTGTATAATAAGTAGAGAAATTTGTTTGACCCATTTGAGATAGAATAATTCTATTTGGACAAATTAGTAGACAAAAGTATAACAAAATGAAAGCATTGCTCATGTGATTACCATTGATGAAAATATGATGTGATGTATTAAAAAATAAGATCCTATCACGCGTTAATTTTGTTTAAATTTTTGTATATCCTTTTGTTCAAATAGTACAACTTTGAGATATTTATACATATCTTCTGGAAGGAAAAGAAACAAAGTTACAAAAAAGCCAAACAACACGTTGAGTGCTGCAACGTACCAAAGGGCAAAGACCAGGGCTTTGGAAACAAACACATTGAGTGCTCCATCATACCAAATGGGCTACGAGCAAGGTTTTAGAAACCAATTATAATCAGGTTCAATTATAATTCTTGTACACATGGAAGTATGTAAACTTGACAAATTACTGTGAGTTAAGTTCACACACTTCTACATGTACAAACGTTCAAATGATAACCGTCGTATTACAATTGGATAAGTTGTAATTGGTAGCCAAACGAATCCTTACATTTTTTCTTTTAATGGGGGAAAACATGGGCTTTTATAGGGTACCTAATTTCCTATTTGAAGACTTGAAATATTAATTGTTCCAGCTAGCTAACTCCATACTTTGAATGCGGACGGTAAGTTTGGTCTGGTTTGATTTTGAAAAAGTAACAAATTCAATCGCTTGTCCAGAATTATTCAGCCTGTATAACTATAAGGAATTATATGGAGCAGCTTTTGGTAAATTTCAAGAAATTCCAAGAGACCTAGACTCAATTACTTGCGACATAATGATACTTTAAAATTTTCTGAGCTTATAAAAAACTTATCGCATTTGCCAAGACCAAGCTCAAAAGTAATTAATGAAGCAAAAATGTGGGAAACGAATATTATTGTGTGGCAATTTCAACTGTTAATATATATATATATATATATATATGATACAATTAAATGTTAGATTTCAAAATAACAACAACAACGTCAATAGTAACAAAATAAGTCAAACTTTAAGTAGTTCAACGGCAGACCAAATAAGTTTATTCTTGGGAGTTTTATATAGATGAAAGTTTTTTTTTTTAATTTTTTGAGTGAAGAATATGTTGTTGAATTTTTGACATATGTAAAGCTCCAATGAACAAGACTGATTTGGATAATTTCAAAAGTATAGTGTCATATAGGTTTAAAAAAATAAAAAAAAAATTTGGTGACATTATTTGAGACGATTAATTAACTGACTCAAATAGAACCGTTGCTTTCATCTAAGTTCCGTTCTGTTCATTAATTATTATGTGATTCTATTCTACTAGCTAGCCTTGCATATTTCAGAAGAACATTAATTATGTAGTCCTACCACTAGTTTTGTGAAATTCCCGAAATAAATACCATACTTTGCATTAATAGGACGGTTTAATAATTGTACCACAACAATAAACCACAGACCACAGTTTTCCCTACTAAAGTGTTAAGAATAGGTATGAGTATGACCAATATGTCTTTTCATTTTACTTTTTATGTTTCACATTCTGGATCCGACGTTCATCATAAATATGCTTAGTAACTATTTGTTTCTCTCATCTTTTATTTTTTTTAAATTGTGCTATATATTTGGATTACAACTCATATTTGATCACCCATCATGCTCACATCATATATATAAATTGTTAATTATAAAGATTGCAAGTCATTTTATTTATGTTTCTCATTTATTTTTCTTTCACATCAGTATAAGGTGTCAAACTTTATATTTTATTACCATACACACCCTTACATAATATATGGTATAAGACCGTAACAAACACATTATGATAATTCTACCAAAAAGTACATATCTTATTACCATACACACCCTTACATAATAGTAGTGTATGGTGTAAGACCGTAACATACACACTATGATAATTCTACCAAAAAGAACCTAGTATATCGTCTTTCTTAAAGCATCATTCGCTATTGTAACTTTTAATCATTTAACAAAAATTAAATATTTTATTTTGCCATCTTATATTTCTCTATCTGCATAATTTGCCCTAAACGACATGGGTCAATCTATAAAGAGGCCCAATGGATGTGCCAAGGGTCCACAGAGCACCAAAATGGAACAAGAAAAGGTCCATTTCTAAAGCCCAAATCTGTTTAAATTAATAATAATTGA
>CAVNYN010238771.1:0-16284 GCA_963692815.1 Nyctanthes arbor-tristis | reverse complement strand
TGGTGTCTGCCTATTGGTGATTTTCTTGAAAGCCTGTACGCCAGAACGTACATGCAGATATCCTCAAATTATCCCAAGAATTGTCCGCAGAAAATGGGGATAAAAGTGGGTTATTGAGGCATTGAGAAATCAGGAAAAACTGAAATTTTGAGCATTTTTTAACCTATTTTATTGGCAGAATATGACAAAGTTGCTTAAAAATCAGCCGACTTGTTTCGGAGTCGGCTTTTTACCTATTTTTTAGTCATGACTATTTTTTTAAATAATTGAAAAACAATAACTTTTTATAAATGATTTCGCATAACGACCATTATGTTAAATGGATAATAAAAAAACAGTTGACGAATGATTAGTTCTATAATAATTTGTATTCAATGAGTTCAACGACTAAATGAACTAAATTTAAAGGAGTATATAATCATGTCTGAGCAACCACGTTTAGTTACTAACAATGAAGAAGTAATTAAAAATATTAAACATTTTACTCATGAGTTAGGTCTCTATTTAAATGGTGATTGTGATAAATCAATTACATTGCTAGTAGAAAATATCTCTCATTACAGAGCTTGGTATGCGTATTGGGATGAAGAGGAAAATAAGTATTTATTTGCTCCATCAAAATATATTGGTTATCAGAATATGGATGCAAAGCAGTATGCTGAATTAAACCGCTCTTATTTGGATGGAAGAAAAACTGAGATAGTTCTAGCTAATTGGTATCAGACCTTAGATGAGAACGATGAGAGTTATGAAGAGTTGAGATTAAAATTATCTGATTATTGTTGGGATTACAGTAAAAGTCTTAACTCATTGTTTAGGATCAATGTTCTTAAGCAAGAAGATGATAAAGGTATTTTAGAAAAAGACTTAGTTGATCTAATTTATAAAGTCTTCTTAAGTTTATCAAATGAGAATAAAGACATAGTGAGAAGAAAGATTCTGAACTGAATCTAATCTATTTAGCTGTAGTCTAAGTTTAAGATTTCCTAAAATTAACATAATACACCTTATACGAAATGTGTCATAATTTACCTTGAAATTCATATACTTATTTCAAAGTTTATAGCCCGAACATCCCTGTACGGGCTTTTTTTTGTGATCTTTCACGTAATATGGCTATTCTTTAATCAAATCCTTACAACTTTGATTAGCTCAGTTGAATAGTACCCTTAGCCATTCGGCAAGAAAAACCGGCTTAACCACCCTCTTTTCGGCTGCTCCGGTTCAACCGGCTCCGGCACCGGAATACGCTTATTTTCCGTTTTTTCTGGAGTAGTCAATCCGTCATGTTTGTCGTTATCTACATTCAATGTAGGTTCTACTTGAGATGGACTAGATTGCACTGAAGATTGATCTGAAGTTGGTGTGGGATGAACCTGAGTTGGCTTCATTTCAATTAGGGTAAGTAATGTATCAATACGAGAATTTGCTTTAGCTTCGCGATCTTCTGCTTTTTCTAACTGTTTCTTTAGAAAATCGATCTGATTCTTTAGTTCAATAACTGTATTGTCTGTGTATTCAGGAGATCGGAAGAGCACACGTTGGAGACGTATCAGTGTGTTTTGAGTGTTTTCCACTAAAAGGTTCACCATAAACGCGGAGTAACTCAGAGAAGTCGATAGAGCCATCATGATCACGACTTAACACCCCATTTTTTATATCTTTATAAAGTGTAGCACGAGATTTCTTATACAGTGTGGCTGCATCACTAACACTGTATTTTGTACTTGTTTTCATAGTGTATTGCTGTGTATTTAGGATACGTATTGAAGAATACAATAAGTGTATTCTTCAATACACTCAAGCTTTAAACCCTAAGTTCTTTAAGTGTGGCAAAAACTGCTGTTGTTGGTGAGGGTTTCTAAGCATATCCTTAATTTTAGCAGCTAAAATCTCATAACTTTCACCTTCTGAGGCTAAATGGGAAAGCTCATGTAAACGTGATAATTGATTCCCGAATAGATTAATTTGAGCATCAGATAGCTGATAAAAATCTTTCGAGGTATGTGTTATGGATTTAGATTTTTCTTTAAAAGAAAAGATAATATGAGTGACTTTACGCCCTGTTTTTTTCTGCTCATAAGTGACTTTTAAAGGGCTATATTCATTGATTTGGTCTATAGCAGTGTCAATTACTCGTTTCTTGAAATCAGCGAATAATGGGTACTTTTTACCGAGTTCTAACATTGTCCGTAAACTCTCAACAGAAATTTCACGCTTACCTATTTGCCGATATTGAACCAGTAGCTCATAAATACGAATACCGTATCCACTATTGATCCCAGCAATGTCTGATAAGGCATATTTGGTGAATTCTCTACTTAGATTGGAAATGAATGGCAGAATGGGTTTTGAAAAACGGATTCCAATGACACTTTGACTATCTAAAAATTGGATTTCTTGCACCCATCTCATTTTTATAGATTTATCATCAATACTGAGGTTAATAGACCTCTCATAGAGTCTATTAATACCTTCCTTTAAATCTCTGTATGCAGTTTTCTCATGTACGCCCAATTGTTTTAATTCATCGACGCTAACAGGGTATAACTCATCATCTGTAATAGGCTGATTTTTGGGAATCCGTGAAATGGCAGCTAAGACAATTCGTTGCTCTACGGCACTTAATTGATACGATGCTTCTATTACTTGATTTGATTTTACAACGTGATTTTTATTCAAAACAAAACCATTGATTTTTCTAATATATGACAAATATATACTTGTCATAGTTAGTAGTCAATCCGTCATAGTTAAGTAGTCAATCCGTCATAGTTAGTAGTCAATCCGTCATAGTTAGTAGTCAATCCGTCATATTTAAACGCTGAAACCTTTGCTATATAAGGCACAGAGACGACTGAAAAGATTTAAAAGATTTAAAATATATTAAAAAGGAAAGAATGAAAAATTGCCCTTGGTTTTCGCTTCGCTCAAACTCTATTGAACTTCGCTTACGCTCAGTTCGAAGGGGCAATTTTTTGGTTAATACCATTTGGAATTCAATAAAAAGCAAGAGCAACTCGGAATTCGCTTCGCTCATTAGTTTTTTATGCTCGCTTCGCTCGACCTAGATGCAAATTAAATACGTTCGCACCCTTCGGGATGCTCTATACCTCAGTCTGAGTAGTAAAGGGAAGCTTGTAATCAGGGAAAAAGCATGTCGAAAATTTTAATTGGGTCTGTTCGCTCGTAGACACTCGCTTTATAAGGCATGAATAAAGCCAGATAATTTTAAAAACCAGGACCACCGTAATCATAATCATCAGATTTTGGCTTTGGCTGTTCGGGTTGAACCGGTTGAGGGGGCTTATTTTGCATGGGCAATGGATAATTTGGCTGGGAATGGACTTCAAACTCAAAGCGTGGCGTTGAGTTATGTTCTGAATCTCTCAATTTTCGATTCATGTTATTCAGGTTCCAGCCTTCTTGGTTCAGTATAGGCTCTTGAATTTTGATAATTTCACTAAAATCTTTTTCCAGTTTTTCCTTATTTTTCGCATTTTTGATTAAGTAATTCAGGTAATACATCACTTCCAATGATGAAAATGGATGGTTTTCAGCACTATAAAAATATTCATGTTGTTGATCTAATTGCTTTTGGCGTTCTTCGAGTTCTCGTTCTTGTTGGTTGTGTTCTCGGATTTTTTGGATTTGAGCGAGATATTCCGCTGTCGCATTTTGTTGGCCAACGCCTAGTTTTGGCTCTGGAAGGTATAGCGTGCTGTGGATCTCGTTATATTTTTCATAGCTGTCTGCTGAAACCTGATTTTTGATGGTGATGTCTTGGCCATCCAGTGTGTAGGTGACGGTCGGGCAGTGCTGTGCAAGGGCATCATTCAAATGATTTTCCCATTGTTTTCGGATATAGATCAAAAAAGTGGAATAGTTTTCATGGCCATCTTGAAGTTGGATTTTTTTAGCACCGCCTTTGGCTGGATCTTGAGGGTTATAGCGTTTGAAGTACTGTTCTGCGCTGCGTTCAATGCCGTCATCCGCTTTTAGCGAGAACATCAGGTGACAATGAGGCTGATCTTCGCCACTGATGCGTGATTTTACGTTGTGTATGGCGTATGAGTGAGGATATTGCTGTGGGACTATGTGTTTGTCTAAAAACGTCTCTATGAGCGTTTTACGCTGTTCTGGCGTGAACTCGTTGGGGAGGGCAATTTCATACTCCATGTAGGCCTTGGCATTGGCTCGTTCATGACTATCGGCTGCCTGCCAAAACTCAATCGGATCTTTGACAAAGGCGGGCATGCAACGTCCAGGTTCAATATGTTCTATGGTTTCATTGCTTGTTTTTCTAATGCCTTCATATTGCATCAGCCGGGAAATATAGAGGTAGTGGCCGATCGCATAGCCTTTATTTTTGCTTTTTACACTGAAATGGTAGCTGGCCATGTTCACCTCTGGTGGCTTGGGGACCGGTTTTTATGCAGTGAAACGGAATGAAAACCGTCCGGATTTTGAAATGCCTGAATGGCTGAGAAATCCGGTTAAAGGGGGTCAAGGGGGAATCGCCCCATTGCGTACTAGTTTCTCCGATAGGAAGAAACTGTCAAGTGGAATTATTTAAATTAAAAATAAAATTCTTTTCAAGAAATTTTATTTTTAATTTAAATAATTATTTTCAGACTGCCCCAATTTAAATATGGTAAAACCATATATAAATTGGTAGCAGTTCTGAAAATTAGGCGGCAGATGATATGACCCAGGAAAAAGCAAAAAAGCGTGGTAGACCAGCTCAGTTGTTACAGATTGCTGAGTTACATGCATTTGTAGAGTTTTTAGAACAGCAAGAACCGCTTTCTGATCTTCAATCTCAAGTGTTAAAGGCTTTAAATAGTGTTGATTGTAATTTTGAGGGGCTAACTCAGACAGATCAGGTTCTGGTTAAAGAGGCATTAAAACCCTACCGTGAACATCTAAAACTACAATTGTTGTTTGACGAACTTTCTACCCTACCTAAACAGACTGAATATGAAGCTAAATTTATCGAGTTATTTCATGCATATCAGAACAATCAATTGGGTGTTGCTGAACTGAATATTCTGAAGACGATGTGTACCCGATATCTGAATTTCAAAGCCCAAAAACTGCAATATGCTGATTTGGAGCTGTACTTGAGTCAGATACAGAAAAAGGATGCTGGGAAAAAACGTAAAGCTGAAAACAATCGAAAGTATCAGCTCGGTGGTGCTGTGATTGCTGCTTATAAAGAATTGGGTCTTAATATTGATACCTTGACACCAGATCAAGTTAGAAAAGCCATTGTAGGAAATAAGAGGATCATCAATAAGATCGAAAAATCTATAATATTTGAGCAGATTGATATGGATCTTGATACTTTATACTTCAGGTGGCCAATATTTCTGAAGGTCATTGATAAATTAGCAATGATTAAGTATGACGGTGAAGTCGTTCCTGAGTATATAAAAGAAATTTATTTAGCTTTATCAGAGTGTAAGGCAGGCAAAAAATAGTTAAAAATAATTAGATTAACAGAAGTTATCTTTAGTAATAAAAAGCCTGATATATCAGGCTTCTCAATGATTGATTGGATTTAGATATCCATTTTCTTAAACAAGAAGAAGGGTAAATTCCGAATAATCATGATTGCCCATTTGCCAGGTGTGTAGAATATTGCAATAAAAAACCCCAGTATCCTGCCAGGGTTTTATAGCGTTTATGCGGGTTTCAAGCCACAAAAGAGTAAATACGATTCATAACTCAATAGTCAAAGTTGAAGAAGTGTTCGGGGAAACAAGAAAGGAAGGCTTTTTGAATGTCGCTGTATTCACCCTCTGGATGTTCCTCTAGATAACGTCGAGTCCAAATGAATGTTGCTTCATAGTCGTTAAAGCTCGGGTCGAGTTGCAAAAAAATCCAGAGTTCATGTGCTTTTTGAATGAAAAAGTCATTGATGATCATGAGTGCAATTTTCTTTTCAGCGTTTGAATTAGGGTATGAGTACATAGTATGTCTCCTATAGAGATGATAAATAGTTTCGTTGACAAACTATTTATAACACATTAAATAATGTGTTTAACACATAATTTAATGTGTTTTTATGTAAATATAACCCTATGCTATAATCTCAAACACGATTTCTATAAATTTAATCAAATGCCATATACTGAATTTCAACGTATTATCGGTAAAGCAGGGCTTTCAATTAAGGAATTTGCTGCATTATTGGATATGAAACCCAATTCGATATCTGAATTACAGTAAACAAGGTGTGGTTCCTACACATATCGCTGTAATCGTTGCGTTGATTTCTACGATGAAAGATGAGGGATTAGATTTCTATCCAATTTTTGAAAAAATTAAGTCGTATTCACAAGAATAAAATTCTCATTTTTTGATCGCTGTAAGCAGATTACTAGATATTGATGACGTAAAAAATGCCTGAAGTTCAGGCATTTTTTCATTTTGGGTACTTATAAACCTCGATAGAACTTTTTAACAAAGTTTCGAGTTTTGAGAACCAGGGTATTCATCAAAGTCTTACGTTCTGAGATCTTAGGACTGCAATCGGTAAACCGGACATTTCTATTTTGGGCTTACAAACGCATTTCGTATAAGGTGTATTATGTTAATTTTAAATAATTTAAATATTTACCTATCTTATAATTTAACTGTAAGCCATCTACATTTTCCCCTCTAATGCCTCAATTTTTTAGGGTTTTCAAATATAGTTATCTCAATACGATTTGAATCAATAGCGCATAACTACTTAGATATTTCGATTGTTGTTTTAATGTTGTGAATAGGTATTAGCTAAAAGAAGATTATTAATTATCAGATAAGATTTTTATAACTATAAGACTACCAATCTAAATCTTTCAGCCTTATCTAACAATATAAATGAGGAAAATATAATGAGTAAGCCACTCAATAACGACAACTCTAAAATTGCCCAATTTGAACAGGAAAGTTATGTCGATCCTAAAGGTAAGACTCTTACAAGTTCATTAGGTGTTCCAGTATTAGATAATCAAAATAGTCTAAAAATTGGTGACCGTGGACCAACTTTACTTGAAGATTTTCTATTGCGAGATAAATTGATCCATTTTGATCGTGAACGTATTCCAGAGCGGGTTGTGCATGCTCGAGGTTTTGGCGCACATGGTTATTTTGAAGCTTATAAAGGCAATGAGAAATGGACTAAAGCGCAGTTCCTGACAGATACAACTAAGCCAACACCAATTTTTGCCCGTATTTCCACGGTTCAAGGTGGACGTGGATCTGCAGATGTTGTTCGAGATGTTCGTGGCTTCTCTATTAAATTTTATACTCAAGAGGGAAATTACGATTTGGTTGGGAATAATATCCCTGTGTTTTTCATCCAAGATGCAATTAAATTTCCTGACCTTGTCCATGCAGTTAAACCTGAAGACCCTAATGAAGTTCCGACAGGTCAATCAGCACACGATACGTTTTGGGATTTTGTATCGTTAAATACTGAAACTGCACATATGACAACTTGGGTTATGTCCGATCGTGCTATTCCACGCAACCTCCGTTCTATTCAAGGCTTTGGTGTACATACATTTAGATTCATTAATTCCGAAAACAAAGCCCATTTGGTGAAATTTCATTGGACACCAAAACAAGGCGTTGCTCAGGTTGTTTGGGATGAAGCTTTGAAACTCAATGGTAAGGACCCTGATTTCCATCGTCGTGATCTATGGGATGCAATTGAAAAGGGAAACTATCCAGAATGGGAACTTGGGGCTCAAATTTTTACAGAAGAAGAAGCTGAAAAATGGGATTTTGATGTACTAGATCCAACAAAACTTGTGCCTGAGGAGCTAGTTCCAGTAACACCATTAGGTAAATTCATTCTGAACCGTAATACAGATGATTTCTTTGCTGAAACGGAGCAAGTTGCTTTCAGTCCTGCAAATGTTGTCTCAGGAATCGATTTCAGTAATGACCCTTTACTTCAAGGACGCTTATTTAGCTATACAGACACGCATCTGCATCGTCTAGGTACAGCCAATTTCAATCAAATTCCAATCAATAAACCTGTATGTCCATTTCATACCAATCGACGTGGAGGTTTCGCCAATCATGAAGTTTACAAAGGAAAGGCGAATTATGAGCCAAATTCAGTAGATGAAAATTGGCCACGTGAGGCTGTTCAAGATAAAGGAGCTTTTAGCTCTTATCCAGAACCTCTCGAGGCAAGCAAATTACGTGTTCGCCCTGAAAGCTTTGCTGATCATTTCTCTCAAGCGACGCTTCACTACACCAGTTTAAAAAAGCATGAGCAACAGCATATAAAAGATGCTTACGCATTTGAATTATCTAAGGTAAAAGATGAAGCAATTCGCCAACGAGTTATTGATCGAATTTTAGTTAATATTGATGAAGATCTCGCAACGTACGTTGCAAATGAACTCGGTTTAAAACCATCAACCAAACCTGAAAATAAGAAACAAAGTCAGGTCAAAACCTCAGAGAAACTTAGTATTGATGCTTTCCCTGCTCCAGATATTAAACAACGTAAAATCGCAGTACTTGTACATGATGGGTCAAATACAAATTCAGTAGATGCCGTTAAAGCATGGGCGGAAAGTGAAAATGCTGTTGCAGAAATTCTAGCTCCAAGTTCAGCTCCAGTTAAATCAAAAGATGGCAAAGAGATTGCCGTAGATGGTCGCCAAAATGGTGAGCCATCAGTAACTTATGATGCTGTTGTTGTGATTGATGGTGATAATTTGGATACATTTAAAGCCGATGGTGTTGCTAAACATTATGTTCTAGAGACTTATAAACATTTGAAACCGATTTATTTAATTGATGATAAGAAAGCACTTATTGATTATCTTGGTATTCAATCAGATGATGCTGTTTTCAGTAGCAAGTCATTTATGGATCAACAGGATGACTTCAAGTTAGCCATACAAAACCACAGACTTTGGTCGCGAGAAGATGTAGTGGCAGGTATCCCAGCATAAAGATATGGAAAAGCCTAGACTCAATATTTAGTTCTAGGCTTTTTAAATCCGATACCATTTAACATAATGGTCGTTATGCGAAATCATTTATAAAAAGTTATTGTTTTTCAATTATTTAAAAAAATAGTCATGACTAAAAAATAGGTAAAAAGCCGACTCCGAAACAAGTCGGCTGATTTTTAAGCAACTTTGTCATATTCTGCCAATAAAATAGGTTAAAAAATGCTCAAAATTTCAGTTTTTCCTGATTTCTAAAGGCCTTCATTTCTGAAATTATCCCCATTTCCTGCGGACAAATATCGGGATAAATCCCTGATAAAATCATGTACGTTTTGGCGTACAGCCATTCAAGAAAATTGCCAATAGCCATACTCAGCTCAATTTCCTATGATGAGTTCATCGAGAACAGGATGTTCCACATAACAACAATAAGATCAGCGACAGGACGCGAGGGATGACAGGAGTTGACCCTAGTACCAAATACGAAAAACCCCGACAGGATGTCGGGGTTTTTTTATTGCCTAGAGTTTTAAATCAGGCTTGGATGCGCATCTAGAATACGAATCAAGGTTGCTGCTGGCCCTGTTGGATAGCGTCTGCCTTGTTCCCAGTTTTGTAGGGTTCTCGCGCTGATATGCAAACGTGCGGCGAATTCTGCCTGGGTTAAGCCAGTTTTCTCACGTACTTCTTTAATATCCGGCAATTCAAGCTCAGTCACGCGGCTTGCCTTTATCTCATTACGTTTGATGGCCCCAGCTTCTTTAATTGAAGCAACCAGGTCATCAAATAAGTTGTTATCCATGAAATTGCTCCTTCACTAATTGACGTAGGATCGAGGTCTCTTTGTCTGTCAGATTATCTTTGACAGACTTTGGATAAGCCACCAGGAAAAAGATCTGATCATCCTCTGTGACCCAATAATAGATCACCCGGATACCACCACTTTTACCCTTGTTACCTTGAGCACAACGTACTTTACGAATACCACCGCCATTCTTGATTAAGTCGCCTTTATCGGGCTGTACCAAGAGATCTTGCTGAAGCTGACGATATTCTTCATCACTCACAAGCTCTTTAATTTGCTTGGTAAAAATACTGGTTTCAATAAATAACATGGGTGCAAGTACGTCAATGGCGTATAAGAATTTTAGCAGTTTTAGAACAAAAAAACGAGAGATTACAGCTCTCTGTTAGAACCCATTCAAAATGTCTATATTCTCACCAATAAAAATGTCCACTTTTAGAATATGCGCTTTTGCGATTTTCTTATCGGACGGTTTAATATGTTGGTGTCTATATCGGATAAACTAATATTCTTTGCATTACGTCTACTGATAAAAATATGTATAACGTTCATCCAAGTGAAAAACTAATTCACGCTTTCCGCCAAAAACCTTATCAGGGATGTTGTCCTACTCAAGCAGAGTTTTTATTTATTGGCTTAGATGCCAATTACGCTCCCAATATTGAAGAACAAAAAATATTTTCTAAAATCATTGAATATCATGAGGATGCTATTTCATTTTGGCAGAAATACAATGTACATCATCCTTTTTTATTAGATGGATATAAAGGAGATGGGCGAAAATATCATAAAGAATTTTCAAAAATTAGACTTTCTTGCAAAGATGCTTCTCGTATTTCATTTATCGAGCTTCTTCATCTTCCCACAATTGTAGAATGATTTGAAAAGCTCTGATCTTGATAAAAATCATCTACAATACATTCATAAAGCCATTTTTTCAGAACACACTAAAGCTGTATTTATCTCTGATGCTGTTTTTAAATTAATGAAAAAAACATCTATATTTTCATGGATGAATGATGCTAAACAAATAGAAGGACATACTCTTAAAGTTTTTCATGAAAAAAAACCTTTAATCTATAAGCATTTACATTTTTCAACTTATGGAAAGTTTCAAGCTCAAAAAGAGGAAGAGATAAAAGCAATTCATAATATTATTCTAAAATCAAACATCAGTGATTTAACATAAAATCTCTTATGTGAAGCAATCTTGTAAGCCCAAAATAGAAATGTCCGGTTTCTCCAAAGTAAAAATGTCCGCTTTTAGATAACTTTAGCAACTCGATAGACAGTTGCAACTCCACAATTCACTGCTTTGGCAATTTCTTCCTTAGTCATATTGCCAGCTGCTAGCAATTCTTTTATTCGTTTGTGCTTAGCCTCATTGGCTTTCTTACCTGTTGGCTTGTAACCTGAACGTGCCAGGCCCTGCTTAATACGTTCTATACGTTTCTCATTGTCTAGGCGAGCCATTGTTGCCAGGAGATCAATCAACATATTGTTGATGAGTTCCAGGATTGAATGAGTAATGCTGTCACTGGTTTGAATCATTTGGTAGGTAGTAGGAAGATCTGCTACGACTAAACGAAGTCCCTTCTCCTGGATCCTGCGCTTCAGCTCTTGAAAATCTCGTTGGGTTAGGCGTGATAAGCGGTCAATACTTTCAACTAACAAGGTGTCACCTTGATTTGCTTCTGACAGTAGCTTATTCAATTCAGGTCGGTCTAACTTCGTACCACTATAGTTTTCTACGTACACAATGGTTTCACCCAAATTCAAGTTTTGGTTTAGATCCTGAAGAATCTGCAAAGCCCTTTCTGCATCTTGATCTTTAGTTGAAGCTCGTAGATAAATACGTGTATTCATTTCTATCATTTAATCTTAATTCTATTAGATTAATGATAACACTATCATTTAATTATTACATTAAGTCTAATAATAGATATTGTATGCGATTTGGCTCGCTATCATTCAGCTATACCCAAATGATATTTTTCCCGAATAGAATCAGCATATTGAAATATATAATATTTTACGTATCTTGCAATCTTCTTTATTATTGGCGCACTTATTACCATGTTGGTTGAAGGCACTTATTTCAAAGAAGTAACCTATACCAGTTTACTTGCATTGTTTATTGTTGGATTAGGCATCTGTGCACAGAAGTTTAACTGGGGAAAGCATGCTCAAGATAAATCTGATAACACTCAGGCGGACTTGACCAACAATCTGTAATGTAAAACTAATGTCAGATTAAGCAAAATTCAACATACACTAAAACCAATCGCCTCCCAGTGAAAGCCATTGGTTTTTTAGGCTAAACTCAGCAATAAGTTCAATTTTTACTCAAATGTTAGCCACCGTTTTTATCTATCTTTCTGTATTCATATTCTAGAAAACTGTCAGCCAGTTTGATATTGCAGAACACTTTCAGAAAAGAATTTTGTATAGATTGCCGCCTCACTTTTAAGTGCTTTCACTATTCCCTTTATTCTAATAATTTTTATATAACACTTGAATAAAAAAGCAAACAATTATCATTTACATATTTCGCTAGTCAGCTTATTATTTCACAAACTTACAAATTCTCCATATTTTCTTCACATTTCACCTATACATCATTTTAAGGATCTCTTGTGTTACTCCCTCATTTCAAAAAATCAGTCCTCACCCTCTGCTTATTTCCCTCCATACTTTATGCAGCCGATACATACCCTACTGTGACGCTTAACCCGATAACTGTGCAAGCCGAAGGCAACTGGTTAGATGAAGCCAATGCACAGAAAGTACTAAATCATGCTGGAGCGCGTACAGTCATTCAGCGTGATGAGTTGATTAACCGAGGCGTAACTTCTGTCAAAGAGGCTTTACGCACTGTGCCTGGTATTCAAGCTCCTGAAAATGCAGGAACAGCAGGGAGTGATGCATCGTTAAGCATCGGTGTCCGTGGTTTAACGTCACGGTTTTCACCACGCTCACAGGTACTCGTGGACGGTGTTCCACTTTCGTTTGCCCCTTATGGTCAATCACAACTCTCCTTAGCACCCACTAGTTTAGGCAATACTGAAAGTATCGACGTGGTGCGTGGCGCGGGCTCTGTTCGCTTTGGGCCACAAAATGTAGGAGGGATTATTAACTTTAACTCGCGTACAATTCCTGAAACCTTTGCTGGAACGGTAGACCTCACTACAGAAATTGCAGAAAACGGTCATGTAAAATTTAACCCCAACTTATTTGTGGGTGGAACCTTAGACAACGGTTTAGGCTTAGCGCTGTTATATTCTGGCGTTAATGGAGAGGGTTTTCGCGATAAAAATGATGACTCTGACATCAACGATATTCGCTTAAAAGCAGCTTATGCAATAGATGAATATGCAAAAATTGAAGCCAATCTACACCGCTACGATGCAGATGTAGATATGCCTGGAGGTTTAACCCCTGCTCAATTTGCTGAAAATCCATATCAGTCCTTGCGCAATCATGATTATATGAAAGGGCATCGTACTGACGGTTCAGTTAAATACAGCTATAAAAAAGATGACAATGCCTTTGAGCTTTTGGCCTATCACACTGACACCTTCCGTGATGCAGGAATGGAACGTAGTGGATCAAAACTGTACCAAACGGCGCCACGTAATTATAAAGTGACGGCAATCGAGCCACGGTATTCGCATGCGTACCAACTTGGGACTACTGAAAATGAAGTTTCTGTGGGCTATCGCTATCTACATGAAACCAGTGAAGAGGCGGTTAATCGTGCAAGCTATAACACGGTCACAGGCCCTACAAATGAATATGCTTGGACCAAAGCAGACGGGAAAACAGATGCACATGCATTGTTCATCGACAACCGCACAGATGTGGGTGCATGGTCTCTGATTCCTGGTGTTCGTTTTGAGAAAATCAAAACCACCGAAAATATGTACAAATTAAATAAAGATGCATCGGTACTCAACGGAGTACATGCTGAAAAATCCTATGATGCAGTATTACCAAGCTTTTCAGTCATGTATAAAGCCAATGATTTGTGGAATATTTTTGCAAACTACGGTAAATCTTTTGCACCACTACAATATAGCCAAATGGCCAATACCAATGCGTCAGGTGCCTATCTGACCATGCAGGGCTTACAACCTGAAAAAGCCAATAATTATGAAATTGGTACACACTATTTAGACCCATATCTATCCCTAGAATTCACCCTGTTTTATATTGATTTTTCTGATGAATTAAAACGAGATGATGCAACTCAAACTTACTCAAATTTAGGTGCCACTGTACACAAAGGAGCCGAGTTCGGATTTAAATATAATCTCGGTGCAATCAGTGACGAACTCAGCGGTATTTCGCTGTATGCCAATACAACTTACACCAAAGCAACCGCATCTGCTGGGGAAAATAAAGGACAAGATCTCGACTTTTATTCACAATGGGTAGGTAATGCTGGAATAGACTATAAAGTTGATCAATGGACACTAAACACTAATTTCTACGGTCAATCTGGTCAAACCGCATCGGGCACCCATGATGCTACTGGACGCTATGGCAAAATTCCTGGTTATGGTTTAGTGGGTGTTCGGGCATCCTATGATTTTTCCAACACACAACTCAATGGTCTCAAAGTGGGCTTCGGTGTGAAGAACCTATTTGACCGTGAATACTACACTCGTTCAGCAGATCAAGTCGGTGGAATGTATGTAGGTGCGCCACAAACGTATTATCTACAAACCTCATTTGATTTCTAAACATTCAATTCTAGAAAAGCAAATATTCAGGCAGGGACACCTCTCATTCATCTTTGCAAAAGTGATGTCCTCGCCTGAAACAACTTTCCCTTTATTTCTAGACAGCACCGAAAGCTGAAATGGATACTCTGTCTGATAAATGTCAGCCCCTCGGCATAAGTTGCTCAGCTCAACCTACAACCTTCAAATCTAATAAAAGATACTAGAATCCCTTAAAATAAACCGATAAAAGGTTACTCGTAGAAAAATTGAGACTGTTATAGGTCAATTAACTGAACGATTTCACATTCAAAAAGTAAGAGCTAAAGATTTATGGCATTTAACGCATAGAATTACGCGTAAGATTCTTTCACATACCATTGCAGTAATTTTAAATACACGATTAGGAAATCCACCTTTACAGCTGGAAAGCCTTATTCAAAGTTGAGATTGGGGTTATATATATATTTGTTTAACCAATAATTGATATATTATTTATAATAAAAATTTAATTTAATTCAACGACATATTTATATTTTAATAATTTATTTTTTAACATAAAATCTCTTATGCGAATTCTAGCCCTGCACAGGGCTAGATATAGCGATTAGACCCAATTCTCTAGCTTCAGACCATCAATCCGTTCAAATTCTTTTGTATTGTTCGTAACTAATACAACATCTAATGCCAAGGCATGAGCAGCAATCAGCATATCTAAGCTGCCAATCGGTTTACCTGTAGATTGAAGATTCTGGCGTAATTTGGCGTAATGCCAAATGGCCTGTTCATCGTAAGGAAGAATCTCTAAAGGTGACAAAAACTTGTTTAACGCCTGTTTATTGCGTTCAGATCCAGACTTCTCTACACCGAAAGCTAGCTCAGATGCCGTGATACTTGAAATCGCAAGCTGGCCGAGTTGATATTGCTTAAAGCGTTCAAAAACGTGTTGAGGCTTATTGTTGATGACATAGATACAAATATTTGTGTCTAAGAGGTAAATCATCTGAACTCCTCACGGAACTGTTCGCCTTGATCAGCTCGCTCCAACTGGAATCCAACCTCAAACTCATTGATGGCTTCTAACATGATATCCCAAGGATTGTCGATGGGCATGAGTAATACACCACGTCCGAAGCTTTTGATGGCCACTTCAGTGCCATTGAAACGAAAGGCCTTAGGCAAGCGAACCGCTTGACTGCGACCAGTTTGAAATACTTTGGCAATTTCCATGTTGACCTCCAGATACACAAGATATATATCACTGATATATACCATAGCATTAAAGTGTGTAGAGTCAAAGTACAATTAAAATCATGAGACAATAAAAAACCCCGACATCCTGTCGGGGTTTTTTCGTATTTGGTATTAGGGTCAACTCCTGTCATCCCTCGCGTCCTGTCGTTGATCTTCTTATTTTTATCTGGAACATCCTGTTCTCAATGAAGCCATGATATGCAATCTGGTGGTGTCTGCCTATTGGTGATTTTCTTGAAAGCCTGTACGCCAGAACGTACATGCAGATATCCTCAAATTATCCCAAGAATTGTCCGCAGAAAATGGGGATAAAAGTGGGTTATTGAGGCATTGAGAAATCAGGAAAAACTGAAATTTTGAGCATTTTTTAACCTATTTTATTGGCAGAATATGACAAAGTTGCTTAAAAATCAGCCGACTTGTTTCGGAGTCGGCTTTTTACCTATTTTTTAGTCATGACTATTTTTTTAAATAATTGAAAAACAATAACTTTTTATAAATGATTTCGCATAACGACCATTATGTTAAATGG
>CAVNYN010238767.1:0-17461 GCA_963692815.1 Nyctanthes arbor-tristis | reverse complement strand
CCCCCCCCCCCCCCCCCCCCCCCCCCCCCCCCCCCCCCCCCCCCCCCCCCCCCCCCCCCCCCCCCCCCCCCCCCCCCCCCCCCCCCCCCCCCCCCCCCCCCCCCCCCCCCCCCCCCCCCCCCCCCCCCCCCCCCCCCCCCCCCCCCCCCCCCACCCAAAAGATGTATATTATTATCCTTTCTCTAAATATCCACATGCACGCAATTTGCCCATTCTCACTCTGTAAACCGCCATGTCACCTCCACACACGTCACATCCCACAGTCCACCCACCCATCCAATAAGAAAGAACGGTCAGGCATATACAAAAATGACAATATCGGGTCAGTAAATATTGAACCATTTTGTTAATTTAAAAATACTACGAAAAATACAACGGTAGTAGTAACTCATTTCATAACCAGAATTTCTTTTAGAAGCTATGCCTGCATGGAATGCTATTTTGTAGAGGGTCTAAAGAAAGACGTACCATCTCGTTTCTCTGTCCACCATGCTCATCCTGACATCTCTTAGAAGGGATCAAGTAACCATGATCTCCGCTCTCAGATTCTCTGTTCTTTCTGCTACTTTCTTTGTGTTTTGTTTCATGCAGCCTTGAAGTCTCAGAAGCAAAGGTCACACGTTCTTCACGGATGGTAGGCCTTTCATGTCTTGCTCTTTTTTCGTTGTTACCAAGTTGATTAGCACGCACATAAACATCATCATAGCCCCTATGCTGCGGTAGACTTTCATTTTCAGCTCGATCGCTTCTCTTGATTTGCTCACCCCTCCCTATGTCCTTTGGGTAATGCTCTCTACCAGATACCCGATATTCATCTTTCCCTCTAGAATGACTGGTCCATGTTTTGTCTTCCGCAGCCCGTCCGCTCCTCATTCCTGCCCGTGTTTCTTCTCTCTCACGCCTTGATAAAGTTTCTTCATGGGACTGTTTAAGCCTATGCCATTCATCACGCTCTCTCTGCCTCTCATTCCTCTCCCTCTGAAACGATCCCTCTTCTTTTAACCTGGCATAATGTAGATCATCATTCTTCAATCTGGCTTGGTCATCTCTTCTCCGTTGATCTAAGCCATCATCTCTCTCTCTCTTCCGCCGGCTACTACTTTCTCTATGTGAGATTCCTTCATTTTCAGTATGTTCCCTACTTATAGGTGCCTCTTCCTTACTTCGTTTGCTGTGAAGATCATCCACTTTCTCATTCCGTCTCTTGAAATTGTCAGTCCTCTCTCTATGTTTTGATCCAAAATCTTTATCGTGATTAGCTCCCCTCCAACTGCTATTGTCCAACTGATACTTTGGTTGTTGATATTCATCCCTTTCACTCCTCTCACTCACTCTGCCCTTGCCCCGATGCCTGGATCCAATTTCCCCACCATGTTCCCTGTTTCTTGTGTCATCAGGTTTAATCCTTCTCCCGTATATATCCTCATCTCTCCGATGCCAGCCTCCTTCGGAAACATCACTCTCCTTTCGCCGGTCTATACTCTCACTTTTCACACGCCTGCGAGCTGATGAGTCAGGATCCACACCTCTCCGTGCATAAGAATCTTCTCCTTTCACTGCCATCTGGTTTCTTCTTGTTTCTTGTCTCTCGTGATGAGCTCTTCTATATTCAGTATCCTCATATCTCACAGGTCTCCTGATGTTACCAGTGCCCATAGAGCGATCATCCTGCATGACTTCCTCCTCAACACCATCATGGAACTTCCGATAATACTTACTACTTTCTGATCTTGGTTTGCTGTTTTCACTACTTCTTGCAGCCTTTGAGTCTTCTCCACCGTCATTCTCTTGAGAAGGCTCTTCCACTCGTGAACTTAGCATTTGTTTTTTGGTAGAATACGGTGAATTATCCTCTTCAGGCAAATTAGTTTTATCAGTTGTGTCCAAAGCCATTTCCTCCTTTTCCATTTCAAAGCTTCCATCATCCACCGCCAAATCATTATCAGCATCGCCTCTATCACTAACAGCCTGCTCCTCTGCAGAGCCATTGGTGACCGGAGATGATATGGGACTTTGCTTCCCATCAGCATCAGCATCAGCATCATCATCATCAGATGATTCATCCTTCTCATTGTCACTATAATGTTTTTCTCTTGTCTTTTCACTAGAAGAAGCCATACTGGGGGATCCAACATGCTCCCTCACTTTTGTCTGCCTATGACAAGCAATTTTATAGCATGTCAGATTGGATTTCAGCTGTTTCAATTATTAGGCCTTGATACATTTTTGTAAGTCACTAAATTGAAAATTGAACCAACTAGCGTCAAAGATAAGACCACATTGGATAGAGTGAATTATTGGACATCATGCCTAGTTTCCGAAAAAGAAAACAAGAAAGATAAATGACAAGGTGAATTACTTTCAATCCAAATTTGTTACCCAATCAAAAAAAAAAACATAGTTGGAAAAGAAAGTGGACCATATTGATTTAGGAAAGAATATCATTCAACAACTATGGATTTGGTGATGTGACAATTTCACAGAAAGGATTAGTACAATACCCGACAGGGCACCGTAAGCATATTTTCCAGTCAAAAACTGGATAAGCGTCCATCAAAAGAATGATGATATTCAGATAAGTTTTATAGATCAGAATGTGCTCCGCCCATTCTAAAATCCCCCAGTTTCCATTACTGAGCACCCTCTACCTTATTCGCAAATAGTGTACTAACTTAGGTGAAATTCAATTCTATATACCTATGTTTGGCTTCTCCCTTTTACAGGTATACATATGAACTTCAATATACAGCTGAGTGGCCATGTCTAATATCAATCAACCTCAAGAAATCCTTGAATCTAATCCGATTTCCATGACCGTTGCACAGAGAGTACCACAGCCAATCTACCACCATTGAAGATATAGGGAAAAAGGGGGGAAAATCAATGGGGAAATAATGTACAGAAATTTATACGACATTTACTACCTCTCATCATGAGGGGCAGCAGGCTCCCGACTGGGATGGTACTTCCTGGGTACTTCTGAAGATAAACGCAAATCACCATCTCCCGAAATCTCATCATTGCGAACAGGTTTTTTGAACTGTGCACTTCTTCCAACCAGCTCCTTGCGATCAACATACGCATGTGAAAAGCCATCATAATTCTCAGCATCCTCCTGATGGAGATCCTCAATCTCATCATCCCGTCTGAGAACCTTTCTTGTGGGATCATTATCTTGTTGCTCAGCCATGTCATCATCCTCCGCCTGACACACAATCTGTTTGATAAAAACATCAGTAGTGTGACACAAATGCGCTGGTGTAACAAAATTGTTAACACCCACGAAGAGCGCGATAACAGTTCACCTCAATAATTGCATCTGAATCATGCATTCTTGGACGCCTGGTGTCAACAGACGGGAGACGGTCGCCAGAACCAGTTTCTACCGGTATAGGTCTGCCAACAGGCTAGCATTTAAACCAAAAAAAAAATGCAGGTGAGATAACAATTCCAATGGCAAATAAACTCCACAGGTTACATCCTGAAGGTTTGCTTATTGAAAACCTCAAAGCAATTTATTCTTCCATTTTTAGGGAAAGCCGCAGTCCCCCCCCCCCCGGGTTTACGGAAAGCTGCGGTTGATTTTCTAGAAAGTATTAAGTAAAGGAAGAGAGTGGTAAGGTATTTCATAGGGATCCAAACTTGAGAGTAAAGATAAAATCACTAGATGTCTCAGAATCTCCCAAAATGAATCATAAAGAAGCATAGATGGCATAGCATACAAGAGGGGGCCTCCCACGTGTAGCTGCTCTTGCTAAGTCATTTGCACCAGCATCTGTACCAATATTTGCATTTTCAGATGGAACATCCTGAATACCAACTGCTGCAGCGAGCTCGGGCGGAAGATCAGGGTCATACTGCTAAAACACAACAGCAAGAAAAGCATCATTTACAAATTGTTAACCGGCTCAACATACACAAAAACACATGTACCCGGAGGCACACACCTCCAGATGTAAAAAGACAATATATTACCTGTTCTGTTCTTCCACTTTCATAGACACGAATCTTACTTTGCATGGTCGTCTCAAGGCGGAGTTGTTCCTAAATATTTAATGCACCTTCTTAGATACCACTTCCATAGATTAATAAAAATATATACACAGAAAAAGTACGCGCAAAGAATTCAAATAAGCATGGGAGATCATGCATATTTGGTTCTCAAACGTACCAGCTGTTTGCAGTAATCTTTCCAAGTGTCTTCATTAAGACCGAAGTTGAAGAAGTCTGAGACATCAATGCCTGGATGTCTCCATGGTTTTTCCTCAAAGCTATCTATATCAACTTCAAATATGGTCCTACAAATGGGAGAAAAAATAAATGGGTGAAACTCTATAATCAGCACATAAATTATTCATAAGAAGTTATCACCTGCATTTCATTAGGAGATACTAGATATGCCAATTACATATAGATCGGATGACCAAACAAGTTAAAGTTGAAGAACAATACAAATCACAAACCTAAAATCCACAAATGGGTTAAAATATGTACAGCTGGAGAAAGGAAAAGAATCTCCAACAAGAGATTGATGTCAAGAATTGTGCGTAAGAAGTATTGTTGAAAGCAGAAGTAAAAGGTAAACTTTATTCCCAAAATTTCTGACGATTCTTGTGCTTGTGATCCTTTAACTCCATTGATTTTTACAGGGTATGTAGGAGTTCCAAAGCAACAAATTCCCCAAATTTAAACCAAATCTATATGCTTTTCTGATCCTACAAAAAATAGTAGACAGATCATTTTATCCATTTCTCAACTTCTTTATAATCACAATATCATAGTACCCACCGGCGGAAGGAATACCTAATAGCCCAAATTCCATAACTGTGTTAATATGGGAATAGGTCTTGATATTTACTTAAAAAAGTAATAACGACTATCGAAAATGTGGATAAGACCTTGAGCAACTACTATGAATATGAAACTTGAAAAGTAGTGATGTGAAGAAAAGTATTCACATATAATGTATTAATTAATGGATTTACAAACTGACATTTTAAGAAAAGGTTAAGAAGGGTCCAAAATAAAGTTGCAATTCAGTTCCTTTATTGCAGATATTGCCACAATAAAGGCACAATATCATGAACATCTAGCCTATATTGTTTCGTCCCAACACGCAACAAATGTAACAACTCATTTGGCCTACATATCCAACACACTGATTATATACAGCAAACAGTTCTGCACATTTTCGTCTTCAATTTGTCAAATATAAGTCCCAGAACAACCTATGATGTTCCCTATACACCACTAAGTGTCTACTCCCAAGAAACAACCATAGTTAAACATACAAGTGCTAAGCTAATTATTGCAATCTTTATCAGAATCAGGTTAAAGATTAAGTTAGCCCCACCCATTGATTCCATAGAGCACCAATATGACATGGGAAAGTGAAAAATATTGGTTTAACAGACAGAGGAAACACAGAGGAATAGCCTAACAAACGATAATCAAGAATATCATATAAGCTCAAACATATGCACCTACGCAACATACTTGTGTGATGGTAGAGTGAAATCCAATCCACTTCCAAACCCACGGCCTACTGTATTAGCTCCCCAAACAGGCATTCCATAACCTGGACGAAAACCCTTCTGCGTTGGGACAGCACCTGCTATTCCCGCTGGTCGCCAATCACCTCTACCACGTCCAACAATATGGCCCATTGTAGCAGTCGGTCGAACCTGGCCAGGGGCTCCGCCAGGTCCCCCTGGAGCTGCTCCAGGGATTGGTGTTGCACCAGGCCTCACGTACTGCACAGTTCCCATTGCCCATAAGGAATCAAAAGAAAGCAAAGTTAATAGTCGAGCAAGTAGTTAAAACAATACGGTAAAATTTACTTTCACCAATACAAAGCCAAATGTATTAGAAGAAAATTAAAATTCTTCGCTTGCATATCCATGAAATTCAAGTTGCGAGCTACAGTTGTCTTTTATCATGTTAGCAGACCTTGCAGAGATTTAGAAAGAGAAATTAAGCAATAGGCAAAGAAATAGATAGAAAACAAACAATGTTAAGTCTTTAGTGGTCAGTGAAACATCAAAATTAGACAATGATTTATTGCTAAAATAGTTAGTATTCGTTTGTAATGTTTAATTGTTTTTCATATAAGGTTAAATTTTAAAATGTTCCCTATAAGATCTGACAATGAAATGTATGACACTAGCGTTAATAGACATGACAGGACTTCTTAAGTTTGCATTCAGCTCGTGAAAAAAAAATATCAGGTGTTGTCCACATTATGCCTTGAAATTAATAAAATAAAAGTTATCACCATTTTATTTCAAATAAATAGAACTTCAAAAGACATTTTGAGTGTATTTCAAAAAAAAACAAAAACGGACATTTAACAAAAAATCTGCATGGAGACAAAACTAGGAAATCATAACTCAATCAAAATCAGCTTCCAGAAAATCCTTCTTTTTTTAAGTCGCAGTATGCCATTTTTCCTGAAGTAATATATTAAAATTGCTGAATTCATTTAGAAAAAGTATACTACAACTTCCGTAACCAATCTAAAATGATATTGAATTTAGAGAAAAAGGTTTAAAACTTTCCAAAGTAACTTAACTTGTTGATTTTTATTAAACCAATTGTGGTTTGTTTCCAAGAATTCTTCATGCCAATGTACAGGAACTAACCATTTACCAGCATACTACAAATGCCTACAATAATCCACCTTGCAAAAATAATTTTCGACCATAATTGATTGATAGTAACGCAAAACAGCACAAAGAGTGGAACCGAATAATCTGAGTACTAGTCTAGGTTCATTGTTTTAATGTCTCAAGTAGTCATCCAAGACACATCTGGATAAATTATTTGCTGAGAAATGCTCTGGAAGAAAGGTGGAATTTGTATTTGCGTTGACTTGAATGCAACGAATTCATTGCCTATCTGCAAACTGTTGATCGGACAGTCTACACTGTATAGCCCGGCCCATAAAGGCTTCCAGCTCCACTGTTAAATGGTAGCATAATTAATCATGATTTCACACCAGATATTAGCCTTCCATACTTCACCAAGAAGCACGCATTACTGAATGTATTGCAGCACTATTCATCAAAAACCAGATTCAAGAAGAATGTAATTAATTTCATTGACGTTGAAGGATTACAGTAAGTACAATAGTTTACTCCAACATAACATACATTGATAATCTTCAATATCACTAATTTCCATAATATCACCATACAAAAGTTGTAAGTACAACTACAATCCAATTTACGTTTCAAGTTCTCATCGAACAAGATGCTGACCTTGAATTGTGAATGAAATGGATGATGGTACCCATGATTGCTGAACCCAATCTTAGGCTGCACTGCTGTTGCAGCTGCCGCACCTCCACCGCTAGCCTTGGAAGCCTCGCCCAATTCCTTCCTCTCTCCGTCTGCCCCATGCGACGCATCCTCACCATCCCACGCTTGCTCCTCTGTCATCTGCAAGTGGTGGTGGCCTGCGTCACCATTATCAGCAACAATCACCAGTGGATCCCCATCTTCATCATCATTGTCATCCATTCCCACCATCCTTTCCATCCCCATTGGCCCGTGATTATTATCATTTAGTACTATCTGCAGGTCATCTTCGCTTTCTTCATCTCCCCCAATCATCCTCAAAATCTGCACCCCCAAGATTCTCTGGCTCACCTGAGACCCCTGGAATCATCGGTTCCGAACCAATTCCTCCAACCCCTCTTTCACTGGAAAATTTTAAGTTATCTTTCTTCTCGCCAACTAAATTATCGGTACTGTCATCTCCGCCAATCAAATTCGCATCTTTCTCAACCAAGTCATCGTCTTTATTATCCCCCTCTTCCACTACAATATTAATATCGTCATCCTCCGTAAAATTTGATACTCCAGAAGTCCATTCCGATAATTTCACCCCCTCACCATTCTCCGAAACCCTAGCTTCAAACTTCAACTCACCACCCCTGTTCCCAGCTAAACGTTCAATCCCCTTCCCCTCTTGATTAGAATCCAAATTCCAGTCGAACCCTTTCGGTTCGGGTAGGGCTTTCTCGTCAATCGCAACATTCAAATTTAGACCATCGGGAGATTTAGAATTCGACTTCTGCCGATTTTGAGCTCCGTAAAGAATCTCTTCATCGTCACTATTGACGTTCAGATCAGTCGGCCGGCCTTGAAAAGACGCCGTTTTACTTCCAGCTGCGGACGCATCGTTTGATTGTTGTGATGCTTGAAACGTCGTCGTAAGAACATCGGTGTAGAGATCCCCAAAGTCATCATCTTCCATATGTGTGTGCGCGTGTGTGTGTGCGCGTTTACAGAGTAAGGGCGAGAGGGGAGTTTTCTAAATGAATTAGGGTGTTACAAGGGAAAGGAGATTGTGAGAATATACATGTAGATGCAGACAGTCATGTATGTACGTGTTTTCTTTTCTTTTGTGCAGTATGTATGCATATGCATGTGTGTCTAGTAGTGATATTTTTCCAATTTATTTTACATTTTGAAATGAAGGAAAAATTTCAAAAGCTTCACGGAAAATTTCTCTCTTCGAGCATTAACAATCCCGCTATAAAATTAACTGTTGACATACTTATATTATTATATATATCTGTCTCACAAAAATAGTTTAATTTCTATTTTTACAAAGATAAGAAATGTACATTTTTTTAAACCACAAATGTGGCCTATTTTATTCATGAACAGAAGAAAAGATACAACTTAAGAGGGGAGCCAAATCTAACCTCTAGTCACTGAAATCAAAAGAAAGCAACTCACTTTTATCCAATGATAACAAGAAAAGCTAACCCCAGCCATACTAGGAGAATACATGTATAAGAACACAAACAAGGAGAATACCGATTAATCTTCTTTTTCCGCCTCTTTGACTTTTGCTTTGCAGCAATAGACTTAGTACAAGGGTCCGATATTTTCACACATGGCATGTCATCTCTAAGCACGTAATCTCCTAATCTCATACCATCCAAATCTGCCTGAATGTTGATTTGCATTTTGTCCACACATGAAGATTCTTGATTGGATGATTGAGAAGCATGACCCTTATCTGAAGCTGATATGAGGGGAAGATCTTCTTCAACTGATACACTAGTAGATGTTGTATTAATAAAGAGCTCAAGAGATGTAGAAACTCGCATTATTGGGGGTGGAACATCTGGATCATTAGCCGGCAAAGGCATACAAATATCAACTAAAACAATAGGCACATTCTAACCAGTAGATACACCAATTGCAGGCAAAGGAGGAGTACTCAATGGTTCAGGAGCTGGAATTACAACGGATGCAATAACAGACACACTAGGTGGAGCCTGAGAGATCGGTAATGTGACAGGAATGGTTGGAATATCTGGTCAAGGGCAAGACCCTAGCACAAGGACCCACTGTCTCTCGGGTGCAATAACAATACCCTTCCCCTTATTTGGATGAGGAGGTGCAACAGGAGGAGGAAGATGAGGCGGAGAGGTAGTCTAAACCGGAACTGGGGTGACATCATCAGCAAAACCTACCCTACACTTCTCCATAGAGTGTCCTATTTGTCTACACTGGGTACAGAAAAGAGGCAACTTCTTATAAACAATTTCCTGTCAAAACTATGTCCAGGTCCTCTATCTATCCATACCCTATTAAAGACCAGAAATGTACATTTAATGGCATTAAAAAAGTAAATTTAAGATTATTTTCAAACTATACCCTTTCATTTTTAATTATTTCACTTCAATAATTTTATTTTGCTTATAACAATGCACATTGAATAAATATAGGGGTGTATAAGAAAATTAATATTTCAATTACATCTTTAAAAATGAAGTAGTCTATATTTTAGGACGATGAATAAGGAAAATAAGACTAACTATTTTTGTGCGACGGAGATAGTACTCAAACACGGGACTTGCTAACTCGACTGCGGGTTTGCACAAGGATCAATTTCTTTTAGTTATCTATGTAAGACCTGCAGTTGACTCGAAATCTTTCTCAAAATGTATAATTCAATTAATTAATTGGTTAACTATGAGCTTTGATGTCATTTCTTGAACTTGTTGGAGATGCACACTTGAGAGGATTTAACTTTGCTTGGGAGAGTGAATAAGTGATGAACTTCTATCACATTACCTAAATTGACAAGTTTTTGGCAATCGACGTCAAGATGACCTGCCCGCTAGTAACATTAAGGCATATGTCACACTGGATGGAAAATATGCATTTCATATATATCCACTGTTATGTTTGACGGAAAATATGTATTTTATTCGATGTCCGTATAAACATTTAATACTCTACGAAACTTTGGCCAACTCTAAGAAATCAAGGCCGGGTTTCTTATGGAGTTCGGTTTCTAATGAGATGCTGACACCTCACATATGATTGGAGACAGGACTCCGTAATAGAACCCGATCTTATTTCTATAGCAGGACCGACGAAACTTAACTTGTTACCAAATGAATGAATTCATTTTTTTTTTTTGCACTTCTAGAAGGTGATATATGACTTCTTATGTGTTGGTGCATGGATGTAATCAAGATGAATTTGGTATGCATCCCAACACCCACTTAGGATGGGAAGTATATGGAACTATCATAAATATACTAATAATAAAATGAAATAGATGGTTTTTGGGGCAAATGAAATAGAGAGTTGAGCCACCCTAAGAAATATTTCTTGCACTTGATTTTTGCTGAGTTCCTTGTTTCACGTCTCAACTTTGACTAGTTATAGCCTATAGGCGCATTTTTAGTTCACCTCAATCTTTATTGATTTTCAATATGGCATTCCTAGTGTAACTTCCATTAAAAAATTTGTTATTCGAAATAGATCGTTGGTCAAATTACATGAATCATGTCACGCCTTCATTAATTTTACAATATTTTCGAGTATTTTATATCGGTTAACAAATTTCATAACGGAAGCTTTAATACAAATAGCGGATACGGGATGTACAAGACAAACCAATAGCTTTTGGCTTGATAAAGTTGATTGCTTAAACTAATAAGTTGTTATATTTTAAAAAATCATTGCAACTCAGTTGGTCAATAAAATGCAAAGAACTCATCAAGTTATATTAATAGGTATTTTTCATTGATTATCAAAACGAGCAAAATTAAATCTTCACATTATTGGAAAGCTATTATACTAGAAAGCAAGTTGCCAATGTTGTATAAAACTAGAAATACATTTATAGAGAGGTGGACACATTTGTTAACACAAAAAATATTAAATTCATAATATTTTCAAATACAGGTTTTCACTACATGCAAAACTCTACTTCCGCTCACAAGCATGCTCCAATCCATAGCTTGTCTTATTTTTCAAATGTCATATCTTCAATCATCTACAAAATTGTAGTAAAGGAGAAGTGAGTACGAAGTGCTCAGTGCGTAACAAAACTCTTTGATTCACCTTTCATTTAAAAGATTTATTTTCAAGAAAACCATTCAATGCACAAAGCTTTTCAATGCACAAGATGACTCCATCACTAGTTAAACTACTATCTGTGGTGCGCGCAAGAGTCATATCAATTCAATCATGACCATGTATAATTAAGTGGATCCACAATTAACCCGGTTGACCCTTACGGAAGTTCCAATTCAAAGTAAACGTCACGGTAAACTTCCCTATCCCGAGATCATTAAATATGTCATAGTGTAGGGAACAATTCAAAGTAATTCAATACAAGACGGGTAGAGCAATTAGTGATTCAAATGTAATAAATTAATCTTTTTTTTTTTTGCATTAAATCTATGTTTGTCTCATGAAATACTTCAATTAAGTCATGTTTATCGTATCAAAACATCAATAATGTAAAAAGGGAATCAAAGTATTAGTTACTCACCTCTTTAATTGATTTTTTTCAAAGATTCTTTCAATTGTTGTCAAGAGTCCTCAAAACTTTAATTTTTATTGATCAAAGTGGTATTTTAAGTTGTATTATATATATATATATATATTAAGGAGGGTCATTTCCAAATACAAAACTAAGTCTTTGATAGGTTTTAAAGGTTATTTTCCTTCTATCCCTCCCCTTGGACGAATTTTCATTTATGATAAACTTAAGATCTAAGAGAACAAGACAATTGACATGGGAATGTGGAGAGGAAAGGGAGAGGGAATGGTTTAGTTGAGAAATCTCCAGGCTAACCCTATTTATATTTGTTAGAAAATATTCGGATTTAGTTGTTTTTAATAAACTTTTGAATTTCGCCAACCAGAATGAGACACATGGCGCGTTGTGGTGCCGTACACTTGGCGGCAATTTACTTGCGTAATTCTTATAAGTTGGTTTGTCTTATGATTAAGTCATAACGTTTTAAATCTCGTTATTTGAGCCATTTCACTTCATAAGGTTTTACAATTAGGTTATCAACTTCCAAAATGTTAACTAATAACCACATTCCTTATCTCTAGGACTCCTTGAGTCACAATTCTTTGAATTCTTATGACATTTCAAACGATTATTCGATCATTATCAAAATAACATTTACATTATTAATAGCAAACTCATGTAGTTATACAATCATTATCAATACATTTTCAACAACCACATTCTAATTCTAATTAATTGTCCAAATATCAATCATGTTGTCAATAATCATGTTCTAATTCTTAATATTTATGTGCATAAAATTCTTGCAATACTTCAAATACGAATACACTGCCACGTTTCAATCTTTATCATTCAATTGAGTGGCAACTCTTAACTTTGCAATTCGATACAATTATATTATCACATTCTTTTCTTAATATTCATTTCAGTGACAAATCTTGTAATTTTACCATTGATGTAATTTAATTCGATTACTTTGTCATGATCTTATAACTTTTCGATTGATACAAATTCAAATAACTCACTCATCATTATCAATATAATGATCATATTACATAATTTGTTTATAAGATTTTTGGTGGAATGTTACAGATCATCTTATTGCCTCCAACATATAACGTTTGTGAAAGCGCAATCAATACATTATCAAGGTTGTAGCGTGAGACTCTGTGATTGGTGGAATAGATGTTACATTATACGAGCAGCTAGAGATTGGCATAATACTTGTATATAACTGCGTCATCTATGTATTGCAAATTCAACTGCAGGGATTTATTCATTACAAATTATTTTTATCGTTTAGAACAATGGCGATGTGACAACAACATCTTTGCGGTCGATCCAATCCATGCTCAACCATTACTCGCATTATACTTGAGCTTTTTTACCTCTTCGCCCGAGTTTCTCTTTCTTACCTCTTAGATATTTCTGATCCAATCCATGCTCAACCATTACTCGCATTATACTTGAGCTTTTTTACCTCTTCGCCGGAGTTTCTCTTTCTTACCTCTTAGATATTTCTGAAGTACTCTGTAGTATGTACTCAGTTAGACAAAGCACTCAGAATAATCTTCAGCATCACCAACGAAGCAACAGAGCAAAGAAACAGCATGTGAAAATCTAACTAGAAAAGTAGATGTGAAAAAATAAAAATTAACATAATAATCGAATTGCAATGCAAGAATATAACAAAAAGAGTTCCCAGAAGGGCGTTTAAATGATAAAATTCACTTGGCCCAAATATCTATTTTCTGTTTGTTTCAAATCAAATTTTTCATTAGAACACAGCCCTGACTCCAAAACTCTACTCGTTTTATGGAATGTGTGGATGTAACAGGACTTTGATGACAAAATGATCAGCTACATGTCGGGCAAGTGTTCAACCACTTAAGAAACAGAGAAGAGAGACTAACGTAATACTCCCTCACCACCATGAAGATAGGCTTGCTATCATTTTCATGCAAATCATCAAAGTTTAACCAATATAGTCGGAAAAATAATTTTTAAGTACATTTTTTCCTAATATACTGCTTCAGTTCTTTATTCCACCTATAATCAAATGATTATCATTCACATTGGTTGATAGCAATACACATTGTAGAAGCATATTTAAAAAAGAAAAAAAAAACCAAGGAAATCAATAGCACATTCAGAAGCAGTGTGCAGTTTAAGACAGATCTAAAGAAAGTACACATATATTCAGGTGGGAGAGTAATTGAAGAAATAGATGAGCTCAGTGGAAGCAATCACATTACATACATGCATTTTGTAGAAGTACAATCTATCAAGAAGAATGGAAGCCGCCTAAGCTAGCTTCCACCAGTTCTGTTTTCCCCTTTTCCATATTAAGTGTTATGGCTTTCAGCCTTAAAGCAGCTAGCTATGAAATGTCTTAAATACAGTTAACAATTTACCTGTAAATTGATTACTTACAGTGTCACCTAAATGAATTTCTTGATAGTTTGCAATTCTCAAGAAATATGCTTCTCCGTGCCTTTTAGATTAGGAAACATCGGAATTCATACCCAGAAAAGTATCCAGTGGATTACAAAGTAAAAACAAGGAAAACAGATAAATGTGCAAAAATTTTCTATTATCTAATCCAACCGAAATGAGAAAGGCACAACTTCAACATTGCATTTCTTACCTGGCAAACAAACAAACAACTCCCCTCACTGTCATGATCTCTAAATTCAAGAATATCGAGACTATAATTGGATTAATCACCTCAATGGAACAGGCAACTGATTAAACTACAAGCTCTAAGAAGGCCACTGTGCATATGATCATGAATTGTGTTATGTAGTCACAATGAAAACGTCTAAAAATAGAAAGGATTTCAAAACAATAGAAGGATTTGCAGTCGTGAGCTTCAGCTTGGTACAAGTTCTGAGCAAGTTTCAAAATAGCCTCCGAGAATAAGGTCTAAAGGCAACTCCTCTAGCGTTACCGTTTACAAATTTTTACTCAAATAAACTGCAGAAGTATCAGTTTAGCTCTCAATAATTATGCATCTTTCTCTTAAGCTTCATGGCTGGGGGCAATGAATTAGGTATAACTTAGATTCTCAGCTCCCCTTCCTCCAATGTACCTATGGTTTCTAGTCGAGGAGGACGAGGAGGAGAAGGAGGAGAAATTGTGAATTTCTTGCTCACATCACTTCAATTCTGCATATACCAAGCATCAGTCTCCTGGTGTTTGAATTGTTTTTAGATGAAGCAAGAAACCTTCTATCCTCTATTCATAGAATTCCAACACAGATACCCAGCCAAGAATGAAAGGTTGTTACCCATCAATCAGGGAATCAACAGAAGGAAGGGGAAAAAACTCGTCAAGTTGAAAAGAAGACTTAAGATTCACTAGCAAGAAAACAATATTTAGTAAATGAACATAGCCTTAAGACTAACAGCTATAAATGTCTTTATTACAAATGATGAAATATATGAAAATTAAATCTCATAGCAACCTTTAACCAGGGACTGAATTGTCAACCACTAACAGTTCCATAAGATACAGATTTACAACAGAAATAGTTTGATAGACTAAAACATCAGAGCACTTACATCAGCTCATTAGTTCCTACCAAGAGGCAATGATCTGCAAGAAAAGGTCTCCTTGAAATTAGACTTCTTTGATGAAGTAAAAATAGACGCATACACTTCCTTAGTTGCATGTGCAGGTGCCATATCCGCAGCCTTGAACCTCTTGGCCAAAACGTTATTCTCATTATTAGTGTCCCCCTCAATCCCATGTTTCGTCCCCATTAGACGCCCAACCTCTCCATTCACATCTCCCATTTTTCACTTTCTTTGGTTTCTTGTTATTGTCTTTCAACTTTGCTTTCTCTTCTTCCATCTTCTCTCTTATTGCCTTCACCTCTTCTTCATTCCCATTGATCACAATCTTATCACTTTCTGTAAACTCCTTATGACAAACCAAACAGGTTGATGAGATTACCTCCTTCAATGCCTTGGCACTCAAAACATGGCCACAATTTTTTATTGTGAAAAACTTATACTTCCCGTTAAATTCTAATCCCGTTATTGGGCACTGGAATTTCACGGCCCCCTTCTCCTTAACCCCAGGAACTTCCGCCAGCTCAACTGCTATCATATCCTTCAAGCCCCTAATATAACCAAACTCATTGGGCAAATTCTTCTTCAACAATGCCTCAACCAACGCCTCCTTGTTAAACAAATTCCCCAGCTTATCAATAACCACGGGGTGCTTCAACGGCTCATTAGATAAACTGCAATTCAACCACTTCGAGAGCCGCATCTCATTGGGGTCAACCTTATCCGGCTTCTTTACAGCATACATATTCAAATAACAGTCCCGTGACTCAGCCCCGGTGGCACCACCATCTCCACCACCTCCATTAAGTCGCAGATGGACGGAAAGCGTGGAAAAGGGGCCAATTTGCGGGTTTTTAAACAGGGGAGTAGAATCGGCTAGGAGTTTCCCATTAATTGCAAAAAACAGGGCATTCGGAGAAATCTTAGTTCTGGAGAAAAGGTCGGATTTGAGGTTGTGGAGGGTGAAATTTGAATTGGGATTAGGGTTTTGGAAATTTAGGGCACGGGTGGGGATCTGAAGATCTGCCGATTGAATGAAAATCTGGAAATTTTCGAAATGGAATTGCATGATTACTGCTTAATCTTATGCAGATTGCCCCGTACTGGCGAAAATTCTTATGAAAATGGAACGAAGATTGAAATCCAGGGAATAGTATGACGGACACACATATATAATCGTGCTTTCATTTGGTTTGACGGAAGCTTTGTGCACCGACCTTAGGGCAGGAGGTGACATAAAAAACTTTTATAATAATAATAAAAACAACAATAATAACAACAATAATACACCTGTTCTACAAAAATAGTCTAACTTTATTTTTTCCTCTATCGCAAAATATAGGTAATTTTCCTTTTAAAAATAGACTTAATTGAAATACTAATTTTCTTTTAACCTTTATTTAATATATACTATAATCAACAAAATAATATTATATTATTTAAAGAGAATATTTAACAAATAAAATAATATATTTAGGGAAATGATAGTATTAAATTTTACTTTTCCTCTATTAGTGACACACTAGCTGTATACCTCGTGCGTTACACAGAATAAAATAATTAGCAAAAAAAGTGTAGTAATTTGAAAACTAAATAAATATAATTTTATTACACACTACTCGCTCATATGCATATGTTACTAATATACATAAATATAATGAAATTGAAGCGAACAATATTTTTGCTTGTTACAAAGCTAATTAAATTGTCATTCTTAGAACAATACTCTTAAGTAATAAAATTGAGAAGAGGAAATTTTTACAAAGTTAATTTCATATTGAGTATGAAAATTAAGAAACCATGGAAAAGAGCGGTTATTAAGTTTATACAGCTCCAGAATTACCTACGTCTACATCTTTAGTTAATAAGGTGTGAATGATATTCATTTATTATAATGAATTATTTTCACATTCATTCCCCACTATATGTTCTTAGAAAAATTATTTTTTGAATTTCCTCATCACTATAGTCTAAGTCTTTAACTCTAAAAAAATCTAAAGTACACAGTCTCCTATTACAAAAGACCCCAGGAAAGCAATATTATAACAAATGAAAAATTTTATATGATTTACAATCTATCC
>CAVNYN010238753.1:0-18704 GCA_963692815.1 Nyctanthes arbor-tristis | reverse complement strand
CCCTCCCCACACCCGGGCCCCCAAAACAAAAAAAAAAAAAAATGAAGGGAAACAACGAGGCAACAAAACTGTAAAGATGAAAGTCCAGAGTGGAGTATTCCATATTCATGATTTGTATGCTGCTGGCAGTTACAACAGCAGCTAAATGCTGTAACTGGACGAGTAGAGGATGGAGACAGAAGAGAAGGAGATTCTTGATTAGATTTGTCTAAAAGTGTAAAGTGACTGCCCCCTGTAAATTCAGGTATGGATTTCAGTCAGTAGAATTTACTTTTGTCACTTTAAGCCGCAGTTAATGTCTCCCTTATGACATTCTTTTCTTCCTTCTCTGAAGTCCTCTGCATCTGAGGAATCATGAATTTTGCCCCAATTGTTCAATAAATTCCCAGTAGAAGAATCCAGCCTTGCCCTGCAACAAATAAGGAAAATGCGCAATCAGTCAGACTTAGAAGATACAATTCAGTTAATTTATTTCAGTCGGTATGAAGAAGCTTTGCCACCTCCTGTGCAGAATCATGAGGTCGCCTTAGTCTGATGTGAATTATTTGTTGAATCAGTCAGTTTGGGAGAGAAAATCATGAGACATTAATTTTTATTTTGTAGATTATATATGTATGTCTCGATTTGTATGTGAGGTGAAACTGTAACTTTTGTGAATAGATAATTTATTACATTTATCTGTTGTTTATGGCTGCTTTATTTTTTTCACTTACAAAAAATTAACTTTTTTTTTTTTTAAATAACACTGCATGCAATGCTGCGAATTATTTTGTTTATTTAAACACATGTACTTATGATTTTTGCAAAATAAACAAAATCTTTAATATATAATTTAATATGAATTCAATGAATTTGATATGGCATAACAAATGTCAAAACTCAAGTGGTCTAGTAGTATCTAAGTGGGTTTCCTAGACTCTAAGTCTATGGTTTATTCCCTTCCCCGACATTGCTGTTATAATATTCAATATGTATATATATACAAATATTATTAAGGGTATGGCATAACACATAATGGACTCTCTATGATATTAAACATATTTCATTTTTTTTAAAGATACTGATATTATTAGAACATTTTTTCAGTATTCATTGTCTAGCAGTATATTCTTGACAATTTTTCTGTTTGTTGATATATTTCTTATTTTTTCTTACTTTTTACTTAAAAAATATATTTTTTTTAAACTAAAGAAAAAGAAATACTACTTTTGAGCTCGGGCTGAATTCACTGTGGGACTGGCAGGAGATAAGGCAAGGCTCGACGGTAAGGTTTGATTAGGCCAGCAGTAGTAATTATGGGGTGAGTTCTATGGTGGGCTATTTAACATGTAATGTGGATGGGTCTTTTATGAGAGGTAGGAGTGTGGGGATTGGTATGGTGGCTAGAGATGAAAATGGTGGTTTTGTGGGATTGCAAATGATGCAAATTGCTGGCTGTGAAACGGCGGAAGAAGAGGAAGTGTTGGTATTACGAGAAGCTATTTGGTGGTTGATCTCGGAAGGAAGGGATAAAGTTATTTTCAAACTTGATGCAAAACTGGTGGTGGACGCGGTTAGCAAGCAAAAAGTCGATTTCACAGAGTTTGGACTTTTTATTCAAGACTGTCAGGAGCTTTGTAAAAATTTCCCTCACTTTAGGTTCCATTTTGTACCTCAAAACACAAATGGTGCCTCGCATCTCTTGGCTTACAAGGCATTCGAGTTCCCTAATAGTTGTAACTTAACGGAATCCCCAATTTGGGTTATGGAGACACTTGAACTTGATGTATTGAACGATTCTACTATTAATGAAAATTGAGTATTTCCTTTCAAAAAGGGGAAAAAAAGAAATACTACTTTTAGAGTGATATTGTTGTCAAAAGAAAAAAGAATAATGCTATGTAGCACCAGTGGTGCTTGACACCAATCTAAGTGGCATCCAATGTGGCATTAAATGATAATTGGAAATAAATAAATAAATAAATGATTCACTTAATTCAATTTATTATTTAATATCACATTGATATAGTGTCAAGCACCAGTATTACTAAATAGTATTACTCAAGAAAAAAATTATTTTTCACAGGACAAATAAATTCTTAAAATACGTGCCCATGTTTACAAATTACTTCCATTTTTAAATAAAATTAATTAAATTAATTACATTAAAATATTTTAAAGATTGATGTATAATGTATAAATTTCTATCAGTTAACTCTATTCATTTTTTCTCTTACTTTGCATTAACATTCGTTGAAATGAGTTTGTGAACCAATCTCAATAGAGTTGTGTTACTTGAATAAAGTAATATACAAAAATATAAATAAAACTGATACATGATATCATTCTATTTTTTAATACATCATAACATTTTTCATCAATAATTATCATATAGACTATATCTCTATTTTGTCATATTTTTTGTTTACTCATTTGTCCAAATAGAATTTTCTACCTCAATAATGTTGACCATTGTTGAGGAAGAAAATGAACTTCACCGTTTTTGCCTTTTTTTTCCTTCCCGTCCCCCCACCAACTTTGCGTCCCACAAATCATTAAACAAGGCGCTGTTTCCCGAACAGGCAAGCCAACCTCTAACCCCGGCGCACGTTAGATGCCATCCTTCACCCTCCCCAGCTCCAATCAATGACTCCTATCAGTCTCACTGCACCTTCTGCGGCTTCCTTCTTATCAACCCGACCCGTTTATATATGTTCCCTTAAACCCATATACTCAAGGTACAACCAACTCAAAAAACTCAACCAGGTAAAAAGTTTACTAATTATATATATAGATTTTTGAGTTTTTTTTATCTGGTGTGTATAGTCGATAGATGCTATTGTATATAGATCTTAGGCTGGGCATAATCAGAATCTGACTTTCTAGCATTTTTTGGTTTTGTTTGGTTAGAGGAGGAGAGCAAGGAATGGGAAGTGTAGGGCGGAGTTTTCGGCTGACGCGCCCGTGGCTATTGCAATTGGCGCGTGTGTTCTCAGTTCGCTGATTTTGCCGCCGACTCCTTTGCCGGAAGATAGTGATGGTGACTCGCTCATTGACTCCGCCGACGCAAGGTTTGCTGTCATGGGGATCATCAGTCTCATACCTTACTTCAACTGGATGGTAAATTTTCAGAGGAAAAAAAAAAAATTAATACCTTCTGTAATCGGCTTCAATACTTATTTAGCTGAATCTTTCAATTTTGTTTGTTTATTTATGTCCAATATGCTAAAAGTATTTATTTTGAAATAGAGTTGGGTGTTTGCGTGGTTGGACACTGGAAAACGACGGTATGCTGTTTATGCTATTGTGTATTTGGCTCCTTACTTGAGGTTTGGCTCTTGAATCTTTATTTTATCCTTTTCCAGAATGAGTTGTTATTTTGTTTCTTAATCCACGTGCTTGCTGTTAAATTTCATGAACATGTGATTTGGGCTCTCAGATTATTATAATCTTAATATTCTTCCCTAAATTTGTTTTAAGGATTTGTGGAACAAATTACAAAAATCACCAAAAAAGATGAACTCACTAGGTACTAGCCATTGAACAAGTAAAAGAAATGGAAGCAAAGAGCAGAAGAAATTCTGTGTATTGGTTACCCCTAACGATTATTACCAACAATTTTAAGCTTTCATTACATATATGCAACAATGTTGACCTCAGAATTTTGCTTTTCATGAATCATGGACAATTGGATAGTCATAATTAATATTCTTATGCTGATTCTAGATGATTTCCAATTTCTGGTCTTAAGTGTATGGGATAAGAAATCAACTGTTTGATTAATAATTCCTCCTTGTATTGCAATATTTCCAAGCTGGTGGCAGAGGTGGTTTTTCAAGTTACTGGTTTCATTTAACACGCCAGTGTGGCAAGGCGTACAAAATGGTATAATGGAATTCAACAGTTGCTGTTAGCATAAAGTAACTAATTATATAATTTATCATCCTCTTAAGACACTGGCTGCCACTTTAAAGGTCTTTCTCAAAATCTGATGTATATGGCAAATTATCTACCTGACTGTTTTATTTCTTTTCAAATATTTTGCTATTTGTTGTCGGTAGCCTTCATTAGGAAACGTAAGCTTATTTCATACTTGTTGGCCGGCTGCCATTCCAAAACAATTCCCAGAAACCAAGTGCAAAATAAATATTTGTTCTTTTAGTAAGACTAAACTTTCAGACTATTTATAAAAACTTCAAATTTTACTAATTTTGTTTGGAAGCCTTTAAGATGTATAAGCTTAATTCCTGTTTGCTATTCATTTTCATTTTGGCAATTGCTTAAACTAGAAAAGAGCAAAACCTGATAGGTATTTATATCTTATGTTTCTAAAGGAATAAATGTTTGAAGGAGTTAGATCATCAGATGGCAATTACCATAAGATTTAATGGAAAATATTCTAGTTTTCTTGGATATTCTTCCTCCTCAAAGGTAAACATGAAAAGTTAAGAATTACTTAAACTCTGTTTTAGGAAAATAATTATTTATGGTACAGAATTTAGGCAGTATTAGGAAAATAATTATATATGGTACAGAATTTAGGCAGTACTTTCTGGTTAGTGCAATGGGAAGTTTTACTGTCTTTGTGACTGGAATGACATATGTTCTTTCATTTTCTGCTGGTCATAGCAGACATGTCATGAAAGATCTAACACTTGCTATGGTGCTTTCCCTTTGTCAGGGCATATGTTATGTAAGATGTTAGTTTACGCATTTTCAATATTTAACTCTTCTTAATTCATGCCTCCAAGGAAATCACAGACTGAGAAATCATGTATGATGTATTAGTTTTTCAACATGGCTATTTGAAGAATCTCATATAGAAATTTTGTTTATCCTCAATTCCTCACTAAGGTCAAATTTGTCGCTGTCACCTGAAGAGAGCTGGCTGCCAATAGCTAGCATTCTCATCGGCATCATTCATATTCAGGTTGGAAATTGTAGTTCTTATTTATGCATCTTCTGATGCATTGACATTAATCTTTTTCTGAATTCCTTTTCTTGGCAGCTAGAAGCTAGTATAAAAAATGGAGATATTAAGGGGTTCCAGATATTTAATGAGGGTGCGAATTATCTTTGGTCAATCAAAGAAAAGAAGAATAAAAAACTCTATGATGAGGTACTTACCATTGCAACCAAGTACCGATTTATTAATCTTATCATAAATTTCCGTTTCTGATACTGTGATTTTGTAATATGCAGGGGAGAGCAAGGGATTCCCAAAATTTGCCTTCTGCAAACGAACAATCCAGGAGTGAGATACGCAACTGGGGGTTGCCAAAGAAACCTGCTCAAGATCAAAAATCCTTGGACCAAGATGGAGAAACTCACAGCAAAAGCAAGGAATAGATGACTTGATTTGCTTGAAACACAATGCTGTGCTCTATGGCATCCAAGAATGGGATATGAACACATTCATTGGATTACATCCTGGACTTACTAGTGTGGTAAAGAACTTACGAAATTTAGCATATGAAAAGAGTAGTTCAACTTGAATGAAATTCTTAGTGGTTACGAGGTGCTGAGTTTGTTGAGAGAAGTTAAAGGCTACAGCAGATGCTTGTAAAATCTGATGGACGTTTAGTTTGTCTTTAATGTTACATGTGCTTCTTACGCATGATGGAGTGAGCCCATAGCATAGCATGCTATTATGAGTTATGACCGGTGATTGCTCCTCGAAGGATGTATGGTGTTAATTATCAATTAAAATTCAATTTAGTTTGTGCTTATGAAAGTCATGGAAAATTATTTTCATAGTAATGAGCCAGATCTTTTTGTGGGAGATCATATTTAGTCTTTTCTATGCAAAAACAAACAATGTGTGGCAGGACACTATTTTAATTATCAATTATTTTCAGACGTATGGTGGAAGGTCAAATAACTTCCATATGAATTGATTAATGATGTCTTGCCACGTGTTTGCTCGAATAAACAATCATGGGAGAAAGTTAAGAGTTAAGTTTCAAAAATAAAATTGGTTAGACGATTTATAACGACACCATTTTATTATTATTTTTTTTTAAGAGAGGGGGGTGGGGGGGAAGGGGGGTCGGAAGGATAGTGCATTGTAAATGTTGATTTCTTCATGATGTATTTCAGTAGTAGTTTTATCATTTATAGTTGTATTGTACCATGCAAATTGTAATTGCACTTTAAAAGAAGGGTAAATTCTTTCCATTTTCCACAATTAAGTGACAAGAAAAATCTTAAAACTGTGTGACGTGTATGGATGCACGCCACGTGTATTAAAATATGCATGACTTATATGAAATACACGTGGCGTGTATTTATATATACTATGTAAGGTGAGAGGTTTTAATACAAAACTTTGGCGAGATTTTGGAAATGGACTCTTAAGTGCCATTGTACTTCTACTTTGAAATGGAAATAAGAAAATAATGTGAACTAAACGTTCAAGTACCACATGTTTAGTGTAGTTATTAAACCAGATAAATGTGTTATAATACTGGGCGTATGTAATTTGAAGATGTTGTGGTAATGTGTTGATATTATATCAATGACGCCAAATGCGTAGTGCTTGAACATTTTTTAAAATTCTATTAGTAATAAATTTACTTTGTGGAACTGTAGTTTGGTTGGATGAATAATCAGCCTCTAAGTTACAATATATGTAGATTTTTTAATATTGTTAATAAGAATCAATGACCTTATTATTAAGAATGTTCAAGTACCGGACGTCTAGACATTATATTGTAAGGTGGTATAATATCAATACATCACTACACTCTACTCAAATCATATCAGCGATTAATATTATATTATACTATCTGACTAATGTAGCAATCTTGTGATAACTGGATATTTTCAATGTTACCGTAGTTGCTACTTGCCACTTCACGTATCTTCAATTTTCAATCAGTTAAGTTGAAGCGTAACTTTTCAATTAAATAAAATTGAAGTTCTGGTACTTAATTGACACCAAAGTAAAAGTTCAATTACCGCAAACGAAAACGACTAGAAGAATTGAAAGGTACAGGGCGGGGAATGGACTGGCAGCATAAAATCGGGCATACCGTCCCAGTAGCACATAGGCATGTTCGCAATATTTTCAAGAACTTTTCTCGGCAACAAGAGGCTAAGATCGCTTAAATTCGCTTTCTTACACATGGCCGCCGCCTCTTTGCCAACCAACGTCTCCGTTAAGCGAGTGGGGACTCATAATGGCAGCTTCCATTGCGACGAAGCTCTTGGATGCTTCATGATTCGTCTCAGTAATAAGTTCTCTAACTCCCAAATAGTCCGCACCCGGGACCCTCAGGTACCTTTTGTCCGATTTAGTCTGTTAAGAGTTGTGGTTGAATGTCTTTAATTGTGTCCGGTTATTGTTGTGTATGTGGGTCATGTGTTTGTTGAAATGATTGCGTGAAGTTGCTGGAAGAGCTTGATGCTGTTCTTGATGTGGGTGGGGTTTATGACCCGACCCGAGACCGTTATGATCATCACCAAAAGAGTTTTGAAGAGGTCTTTGGGCACGGGTTCAATACTAAGCTCAGCAGTGCAGGTCTTGTTTACAAGGTAGTATAGATCAGAACTTTGCATGACTGTATAATGGCCATTGCTTCTATTCAGTAGCATGCCTGAGGCTAGGCCTTCTAGGCGGTCACCTAAAGCCCTGAAAGATGAAGTGAAGGCCCGTTTAATTTTCCTTTTAAGAAAAAAAAGTTTAGTAATGCCCAAATCCTAATTTCTTTGCACATCTACTACAACATTCATTCAATAATTCAATTTAAAGTAAACCTTATTTTCTGAAACTAATTCTGTTTCCTTCAATGGTAAAAGAACAAAGAAATTTGAAATTTCTATTGTGACTTTGTGGTTTTAGTTTCAAAAAGGAATAAATATTTGATGTTCATTACATATAAGTTCTTTAATGGTTTTAGTTAAATTTATATACATGATATTTGTTATATATAATTTTAGTATTATGTACGATTAAAGGGCCCTTAATAAAAAATTATCTTAGGACCCCTAAAATGTCAGGCACGGCCTTGCTTCTATTATTATTTTTTTCCCCTCCTCTTGTGAGCTTCATACCTTTATCATAACTATGAGAATAATGTTTTCTTGAGCAGTTTGGTTTGAGATGTCTTCTTCTTCATTTTTCATTTTTTAAATAGTTGAGCTTCGGAGGTTGGGTTTAGATTTTCTGAATTGTTTTTCGGGTTTATCTTTACCATTCTCTGGTTATGTTTAGCATTATGGAAAGGAGATAATTGCCAAGGAGCTTCAAATTGATGAAGAACATCCAGATGTGAATCGATTGTTTCTAGTAGTTTACAAGAGCTTCATGGAGGTACTCATGGATTTAAATTTGTTCTGTTCTTTCTGACAGGCTGAGTTTAAGATTATTTTGATGAAATGAATACCCTAATAATATCTTCTTCAATAGACTCATTCAAAAAACTGATTGGTGACCTGAATAAACTAATTATTACAGACCAGGAGAGTTTTTGTTAGTTAATTTTTCCTTTTCGTAGAATTAATGCCCACATTCACAAACCATTTCTATTTAAAAATAAAATATGTTTAAACCAACCACATCCACATATTCCATGGACCCACTTGTACTATAAAAATCTCCACTATTTATTTGCACAAAAACCATTTCTGTTTTTAAATAGAAAAGGTTATTGTGCATCAATACCCTTTCCTATATTCTTTTCCTGCTCAATGAATAATCAATTGTTGCAGTCTGCTACAATTGCCAATTGTGTTGAGGATTGTTTTTATGAAATACAAGATGCATTTATATTCCTTTCTTTTGAGATGTTACTTATGGAAGGATGTTCAGTTTTTATGTGCTATTTTTTTTTATTTAACTGTCAGTGGTTACATGATGCTGCCTGTACTTCTACTTCTGCATGGTTAAGTTAGCATTTTTTTTTAATACATATTTTACTTATAACAGGCAATTGATGCAATTGACAATGGAATCAATACGACACAGACCAGCCACCAAGGTATGTGAATAATACCCACCTGTCATCACGGGTTGGAAAGTTCAACTTGGACTGGACTGACCTGGATCAGTCTGCTGAGAAGGAGGATGCAGCCTTTGAACGTGCAATGGCTTTAGCTGGCAGTGAGTTTTTGGATGTAAGATTTCTCATATAGATGCCACTAGATTTCTTATCTGTTAATAGTATCAATTTTCTCTATTAGAAAGATACAGAATGCAAGTAGGGTGTCTCTGGATCTTTGACCTTGATAAGACTTCAACAATATCGAGAAATATTTCAGACTTGAGCCTAGTTTTCTGTTGAAAGAGTAAAATGATCTAACCATATGAATGATATTTCTATATCCTCAGAGTGTTCGCTTTCATGCACAGTCGTGGTTACCAGCAAGGTCAATTGTGCTGGACTGTTTTGTGGCAAGGGGCAACATTGATCCTAGCAAAGAAATAATGATTCTGGACAGATTTTGTCCTGTAAGTAGTTGCTCCTCTTCATTCTGCAACTGTAATTTATCTTTTATGTTACTATACAGATGATAAGGCATGTTTACATTGCGGCCAGAATACTACTTTATTCAAATAAATGAAGTATTATATAATGAACATCAGCTTATAAAAATTCGTCACTATGATGAATGCTATTCTAGCATGGATTTCAAACTGAGAATGTTTTCATTTGGTTTTATGTTGACAGTGGAAACTTCACTTGTTTGAGCTTGAAGAGGAGAATAAGATTGATCCACCCATCAAATATGTGCTTTATGAGGTATTTATGTGTAGCTTTTTCTATATGCTTTTAATTTATCTACATCCCTAATAATAACCACATGCATAAGGGGATACCTACCTGAATGATACATTGCCTCTTTTGCTATTTTTAGGAATGATATTGTATGAGTTATCCAAATAGAGGAAGATGTGTTAGGAGCCTCAATTCTCAAATGCTCAATTCAATTTGGTCATACTTTTTATTTGGATGACCACTTACTGTCTGAATGCTGAAACTCTATATTATTTTTTCGGGCAAAAATATCATCAAAGATAGGGACACTTTCACCTGACTTCCTGAAAATTTCTCTTGTATAAACAAAATTTTGATTCAAGACCAAGTATTTAACATATATTTGATATAATTCTCTTCTGTCTTAACTATTTTTAAGTTAAGATTGTTCTTTATGTACAATGTGATTATACATTGGTCCAGGACGGACGAAGCAAAAACTGGCGAGTGCAAGCTGTTGCAGTTGCTCCTGAAAGCTTTGAGAGCCGGAGACCCCTACCTGGCCAATGGCGAGGTCTGAGAGATGATGAACTCTCAAAAGCATCTGGTATTCCTGGTTGCATATTTGTCCATATGAGCGGGTTTATTGGTGGAAATAAAACCTTCGAGGGGGCGCTGGCAATGGCCAAAGCTGCACTAACACTCTGATTTGGAGAACATGGAGTCACTCATACTTGGATCACTTTCACCCCTATGTTGCACTAAATCAATATATATTGTTACCTCTGTTTTTCTTAGGATTTTTTTTTTTTTTTTTTTGGGGCTAAAATTAAAGCTAGCACAGCGCCCTTGCTAATTTCTTGAATTAACCTTTTAATGAAATGTTTCTATAATTCTTTTAATTTTGTTTTGCCTTTGGTTGCTTGATTGGCCAGCTTAGAAATATTTCCTTGCTAGTATATGAATTAGCAAATTTTGTCGTAAATAATTTGGATTATGATTAAATGAGAGTAGGGTTATGAATAAATAAAATGGGGAAAAAAAATTGAGTTATAGCGCTTGCGCGTGCCATGAATTCTATCTCCAAAAGCTATACAAGAAGTCATTTTCTTCTTCATTTTTACACACCCAGTCATGGCGTCCATTTCTTACGCCGCATCTCCTTCTACTTCATCACTGTCTCCTCCCAGAAAATTTGTTTTTCTCAATCCTCCCAAAGCCCTATCGTCACATGCCGTTTCAATTCCTTTGTCAAAACCCCTAACCCTAAACAAGGCCAAAAACTCAGATGCTAAATCTGTAAAACATAGAGTTTCCCGTTCCTCCGCCGCCGTTTCCTCCGCCTCAGTTCAACCCCAAAACCTGAAAGCCCGCCTGAAGAATGGAGAAACCCTCTATGGGATCTTTCTTCTCAGCTTCTCCCCGACTCTCGCAGAGATCGCTGGTCTCGCCGGCTACGATTTTGCGGTGGTTGATATGGAACACGGCCACGGCGGGATTTCCGATGCCCTCCCTTGCCTCCAAGCACTCGCCGCCACCAATACAGCTGCCATTCTCCGCCTGCCGGAGTCTTCCGACACCTGGGCTAAGAAAGCTCTCGATCTGGGCCCGCAGGGGATAATGTTTCCTATGATCGACAGCCCGAAATCTGCCCGAAAAGCCGTCTCCTACTGCCGTTTTCCACCCAATGGCGTCCGTGGATCAGCCCACACCGTAGTTCGGGCATCAGATTACGGCATCAACGAAGGATATCTAACCAATTACGAAGAATCCTTGCTAATCATGTGTCAGGTGGAATCCGAAGACAGCGTCAAGAAAATCGAAGAGATCGCGGCCGTGGACGGCGTCGATTGCATCCAAATGGGTCCATTAGACTTGAGCGCAAGCATGGGGTACCTATGGGATCCAGGGAACAAGAAGGTAAAGGAGGTAATGCGATCAGCTGAGAAAGCAGTACTAGGGATGAAAAAAGGGGCATATTTGGCGGGCTTCGCCATGCCCCACGACAGCCCAGAGGATATAAAGTTGAGAGGGTACCACATGGTTTCTGGCGCGGTGGATGTGGCGTTGTTCAGGAATGCGGCGGTGGAGGATGTGAAGAAGTTCAAGATGAGTTTGGTTGAAGGGTCTGATGAGGAGAGGGAGGGGAAAGAAGCTGAGGAGAAGTATTGGAGTGAATGATAATGGTCATTGATTTGCAGGTCTTTAATGTAGTTTTTGGGTGAATAAACTGCTTCAGGTTTCGTCTGTGTTTGCAGATTGGAATTTGGAAGAAATGTGCATCAACTTCTTCATGTTTTATGGTTCGATTTGTATGTATCAATCTTATCGGAAGAATCAATGGCACCAGTTAGTTCTTTTTTTCATTTGAGTTATGGAACCATGATCATTGCAAAATTTAGATAGCATTATTTGGAAAATGCTTCTTTGACTTGCCCACTCACTGGTTCAGCAGAGACTCAACGTGTACAAATGTTACTTTTTTGTGTATAAAATGTCTAACCTTATTTTTAGTCAGATATTCTTTTACAAAATAAGATAAATTCACCAGTTTATCTTTAAATTAAATTATTTTTCTTCAATTACACAATACGCGAGGTAATATTGTAAATTTACCTTATTTTATAAATAATTATCTGAATGATTATCTATAAATAGTATTTTTCTTTTAAGGAGACATGAATAATTGATATTATTTATATGACATGATTTGAGTGGACTTTTTTTTTTTTTTTAATATGTTGTCATCAAATGAAAATGCCAAAATCAAAGATTTGCCGTTTGCCCAAAAAAAAAATCAAAGATTTGCTCGAAAATATCTAGTCAAGTAGACTCGTGTCCTAATATCTTGTTAAGCTCAAGGAAACACAATTCAAATCTAAACAACAAAACTCATATAAGCTGGCATTGGGTGTTGATCACATAAATGTACATTATGAACATTCAATGAAATTATGTCATATAAGTATGTTATTTTTTCATGTCTATTTAAAATTGCTCATGGTTGCTTACTATAAAAAATTTATTTATACTTAAGTTGATTATTATGCTTACCTATATGTGTGTAACACACATCCAGACAAATTCAATGGCGGAGCCAGGAGCTGTTATAGGACTGGACCAAAAGGATGAGTCGTATATTACGCATCGCTAAATTACCTTTACATATAAATTTTTTTTTTAAACAAACTATAATGGAATATTTTCCAATTTATGAGGGGGCTGGGGCACGACATGGCCCCCCCTTAGCTCCGCCATTGCAGACAATATTCACTCCACATCCAGACAATATTTACTTTTCTAATAATTTTTTTTAATCTTCACGGAAAGCTAAGGATAGAAGGAGTAAAAAATTAAGATAATAATAATAAACATCCACCACATTTTGTAATCACCTCCTATTCACCCTATTAAATATTAAATTACTTATATATATCGCGATAAACTAGAATGTGATGTGTACAAGTAGTAATTTAATAGGGTAGATAGGATATTGGCATAAGCTGGGGATAGATGTAAATTATTCAAAAAATTAACACATAAATTAATAGAACAAAAATAAAATAAATATGAGAAATATAAATATTTATGGCTGTTGTTATTTTCATTTTTTATGTATTTTTATTATAGTAAATGTCTATAATCTTCGCATTCATTTACACTTTCATCCTCAACCTTTAAATTTAGACGAGAAAGCCCCAACGTTTAAAAAGTTGACATGGTTCATTCAAATGTTTAAGACCTTAATCTTTGTTTGGCAGCCAAGTAAATCGAATCCTATTATAATTGAAATTACTTAATTCACATCAGATATAATTGACAGCTAATCTACTGTTCATTCACTTTTTCTATAAAGTCAAATCGATGTGTATGAAGCCTGACTACCAGTACTAATTAAAAATAATCAAGTCAATATGCAACTATTATTTTTAGTAGTGATTAGTAGGGCTCCGTTATTACTTATTACCTTTTACTAGTTTTTAACCCGTACTTTGCACGGAATATAATATTTAGTAAGAAAAAAATACATGGTAATTTGAAAAATTAAACAATCACAATTTTATTGCGTGCTACTCACTCATATATATATGTTACTAATATACATAAGTAGAATCAAATATACATAATATTTTCACTTGGTACAAAACTAATTAAATTGTCATTCATAGAACAATATTCTTAAATAATGAAAATGAGAATGAAGAATATTTTTTAGCAAAAAACTAATTTTATGTAGAATATAGAAACCAAGAAACTATAAAAAATAGAGTATACGAAATTTATATAACTCCAGAATTACCCTACACTTACATTCTATTTATGTATATCAGAGTGTAGATGATCATAATGAATTCTTTTCCACATTCATTCACACAACATATTCTTAAAAAAATTATTTTTCGTCTTTTCTCATACATTCTCTAAAGAAATCACTATTTCACTAAATTTATTCTAAAAAATTTAAAGTACGCACATTCCTATTACAAAAGACCTAAGGAAAGCAACATTATAATAAAAAATAAATTCTATATAATTTACACATAACATTAATTTTTAACCACTTTTTGTTATAAAAAGGATTAAGATAATTTTTTATTTTGTTCTAAATCATCATCATCAAATATTCTTTTTTTTTGTGAAGCTATCAAATATCATTACTATTAAATTCCCTCAACTTAGATTTTTGTTTTAAAAGAATTTTTTATTTTTGTTCTAAATCATCATCATTATCAAATATTATTACTATTGTATCCTCTCAGCTTAAACTTTTACCAATATATATTTTTCCAAAAAAATAATAAATTAAGTAATAATGTACTATTAAACATATAGTCATAGGTTTTATGGCTTGTGGTTTATAATATTGAATTAAAGTAAAAGTTTTGATACTGATTTAATTTAATTTAATTTAATTATTATATAATCAAGCTTACAAGTAGGCACTTAATCGAAATGAAAATGAAGATCTAATAACCTAACACTTGAAATTTATTTATCAACTGTTAGAATTTTGAAGAAACGTTAACTCTTTAAAAATATTCTAAAAACTAATAAAATAAATACATAAAATACTAATAGATAACAAATATCATATTATATATAAAATAAAAATATATATAAAATTTGATCAATTTATTATAAAATAAAAAATAACAAAATGCAATTAATAGATAACACTAATAGATTACTATTAGTATTAATAAAAAATAATAAATAAAATGAAATGAAGGAAGCAAATGAAAGTAGGATAGTTTTTTTGGCTGGAAAATCTACATATGGCAACTATCCTACTTTAATATATATAAGACTTAATTATTATATCATTAAACTCACAAGTAGGCACTTAATCAAAATGAAAATGAAGATCTAATAATCTAACACTTGAAATTTATCTATCGACTGTTAGAATTTTGAAGAAATATTAAATCTTTAAAAATATTCTAAAAACTAATAGAATAAATACAGAAAATACTAATAGATAACAAATATCATATTATATATAAAATAAAAATATATATAAAATTTGATCAATTTATTATAAAATAAAAAATAACAAAATGCAATTAACGGATAACACTAATGGATTACTATTCGTATTAATAAAAAATAATAAATAAATAAAATGAAATGAAAGAAGCATATAAAAGAAGAATAGTTGTTTTTGTTGAAAAACATACATATGGCAACTATCCTACTTTAATATATATAAAATAAGATTATTTCAAAGATATTTATTCCATAACCGTTCATTATCATATGTTCTTACCATATTCTCCTTTGCAAAGGTATCAACTATCAAGGAACCGCCCTTTTCAACTAGGAACTTACCAATCCAATACCTAGAAATTGACAGCAAAATTCATCATATAATCATCCCGCAATTCTGCGGCACATTCCAAGTTCAAGAACGGTGGTACTTTTCTCTAGTTTTGTTTTATGTCAATTTTCAGAAGGGTTAATTACACCTAACATGTCTAACTTTTCAAGTTTGTTGAGATTACATCACTAACCTTTAATTTACTTGTAGGGGAGACATCTTCCGTTTTGGCTACTGGAAATGGCTGACATTTCCGGCAGCCAATAGATGGTGTCTCCCTCCCCTTCTATTTTTTTTAAAAAAACATTAAAATATTCAAATTTTGGTATTTTATAATAATACTTCTAACTTTAACGGTGAAAATAAATGAAAATCTTCAGAGGGATCTCAAGTGTAATACTTTTGAAAGGTTAGAGACCTCACAAGTAAAATTAAATATTAGAGACGTTAAGTGTAATTAACCTTTTTCAGAATTTGCCTTCCTCACCGCCGGCCACCACTCCTTCACGCCGGTCAGGGATCGACTGACTCACAACACGAACCTAGCTATAACTCGGCGTAGCAAAAAAAAGCTCTTCCTTTCATTTTTCCCTTTTTTTTTTGGTGAAAAGCCCAAATATAATCCTTAAACAGCCCAAAAGAAGTTAGCTCGATCTAGCCCAAAACTTAAACTCAAAATTTTTTTTTTTCAATTCTTTAGTTAGCCTAATACCAAAAATAAATCTAAGTTTTCTTAGTTCAAAATAAATGCTAAGTGGAAAACAATTTGTAGACATATCTAGTTAGTCCAATACACAAAATAAATCCAAGTTTACTTGTTATCTATTTTATAATGCATCTAAGAGAATAAACACTTTTTTATCTTTTATACTACAATATCTATTTATTTTTGTTTGCCATTAATGGATAAATGATTGTTAGAGTTATTATATATGTTTGTGATTTGTGTATTTTGGATAATATTATTATATTTTAGGTTTAGTTTAAACTAATTTATAAAGGAGACAATTTCAAAATTTGTTATGTATTCTAACATTTCTGGTGCAATTCCATTTCCAAAAATTTATAGTATAAAAAAAAGTTTTCCGCCCCCTTCCAACTTCCGGTTGTTTTTTTCCTTTAAATTTAGCTTAATTCTATACAAAATTCTGGGTCCGTCAAGGACGGCGGTTACTTAACAGGTAAATCACCATCACAAATTCATACACTTGACTGAAGATACATCACCCACAGTCACAATTACATTCTAATTTTACATCACCTAAAGTATTTTTATTTTATTTCTGAGTAATGGCAATTCTTAATGATTCATCCTTGGCTGATCTTAATGCGTTATCTGATCTTGACGAGGATAATGGTGAAGCTAAGGCTATGGAAGATGATTTAGATAGTGTTTCCAAACTACAGAAGACACGTCGCTTTACTGATATCATGCAGAAAGTCGAAGATGAGCTTGAAAAGAGGTTTGCGCCTGACCCCTTAGATCAAGAAACTATTTTGGAAGATGATGAGCCGAAGTACCAGTTGATCGACGATTGTAATGCCTTGCCCGCCGATATTGACAATGAAATTGTGAGTTGTGGCTCACTTAAATCCCTTGGCCCAATGTGATATTACTGTTGGGGACTCTAACCATTTAAAACAATTCTTGTCTTTGGTTTGAATTGGGTTTTGGCTATTTCAAAAGAGAGGGAGAGAGACAGTGAGTTGGGTGAGAATTTCCGGCAAAAACCTTGCAACTCCGGCGCCTCCGGTTGCCATTCCCCAAGAGACAGTGCTATGATTTCGGTGCACATAGTGTGGTCTTAAATCTGAGCTCAACACTAACACCAAGGATGAGTGTTTTGGAGCAAGTTTGAGTTTTAGTTCTACACTTGGAGATTATTTGGGTGTATGTAATTGCAAAATCTTGTGTAATAGACATTTTAATCTCAGCAGAAATCACGATAATCCACAATTTTATACGTGAGAAATATCGTCTGAAATTTCCAGAACTTGAGTATGTTGTTCATCACCCATCTGATTACGCTCAGATTGTTAAAAAGATTGGGAATGAGATGGATTTGAGCCTTGTTGATCTGCAAGGACTTCTACCCTCTGCCATGATTATGGTAATTTTTATTACTGCATCAACTACTTGTGGCAAACCGGTTGCAGAATATGTCCTTCAAAAGACTTGAAGCATGTGGTTGAGCTCTTGCCACAGACGTTGCAAAGAAATAGGTCCTTCAAAAGACACTTGAAGCGTGTGATTGAGCTCTTGCCGCAGACGTTGCAAAGAAAAGGGTCCTTGATTTTGTGGAAAGTTGAATCGGACATATTGCTCCAAATCTTTCTGCTAGAATTGGAGGTGCTGTTGCTGCAAAACTCATGGGTAGTGCTGGTGATCTTTCTGCATTGGCAAATATGCTTGCTTGCAATGTTCTGCTTCTTGGAGCCAAAAAGAACAACTTAAGAAAGGTCCTCAAGAGCAACGTCTCAATCTCGTGTGGGTTATACTTATCTAGAGCAAACAAGAGTATTTCAAAGCACTCCTCATTCATTGAGGAGCCTGCCTGCAGACTTTTGGCGGCAAAATCTACCCTTGCAGCATGTGTAGACTCAATTAGAGGATATCTAGCAGGAAACAGTGGAGCATCTTTCAGAGACGAGATTCTTAAGAAGATTGACAAGTGGCAAGAGCTCCCTCAGGCCAGACTGTCCAAACCTCTTCCATTTCCCAACTCGAAGCCCAAGAAACAGAGAGGCAGTCACCACCTGAGAAAGAAAAAATTAAGATATGCTCATATTACAGATATGATGAAGCTGGCAAATAGATGCATTGATGCAGTTTGGAGTCATAGAAGAGAGTTTTTTAGGCGATGGGTTGGGGAAAGGATATCGAATGCTTGGTCGCTACTGACTTCAAGTTTGGCCTTCACTCCTTTGGAGGGCATTGAGCTTTCAAATCCTCAGGCACTTGCAAACCAGCTTGGTATTTGAACTCAAAAGTGCCTATTTTTCAGAAATTGGTATTTTTCAAATATCAAAAGATCTTAAAGCTCTTGAAAACTGTACCTATTCCATTTTCATATTATACTAGTGTCTTTGTGTTCTTTAAATGATCATTAAGATTTTTGGTTAATGCTGGTTGGTATCTTTATCTTCAAGAATCATAGTCTAGTGGACTATAGTCGTTGCTAGATGATCAATAAGTTTTTTTTTTTTTT